>JAAMPD010002665.1:0-13571 GCA_025266255.1 Trissolcus basalis
CACGAGGAGCATTATTTACTCGGGTGTAAAACCAGAACAAGCACAACACTTGACGGATTCTGCTGTTATGGAAGTAAAACTCGCAGCTGTTGATGCAGCTGTCGACCTCACAAATGATCGTAGCTTTTTTCCTCATCGAACTTTAGTTTTACGGAATATTGCTCAACAATACCGAGAGACACATGGCTGATATATAGACACATTATAATATAACTGCATATTTTAAATTGATGCACTTGGTTCCGAACTTGTGCACCTAAGGGAAAGTGTTTCGAATAAAATAACGACCAAAATTTGATGTGGTAACGCGATACTTGTGTGAATAATTGGTCACGTCAATATTTTGTCCGAAATTGATTAGAACCCTTTTTCAAAGATTTACCAATTGACTCAATAAAATAATATATAAGAGTTAAAAACATAATATTTGAAGAATATAATTAATCTTTATTTTGCTTCGTGATTTATTTATCGAAATGATACACTTCAATTTTGAAAATAGTTTTTGACACATATTCCTTATATGCTGGCTGTCCACAATATATGTCATGCATAAATGAGAATAAGAGGCATCTCTGAGATGTAAGAAACAGTTCATTTGTGAATGATTCATACAAGTTTTTACTACCTTTATGATGCGGGCCGAAATAGCCGCATATTCATGCACGAATTGAAAAATGAATGAATAAAATCCAAGATAATTGAGTTGACATTGTGGCACAACCTCTGTATTAATGAAGAATATGTTTTGAACATATTCCTTCACTATATATTCGTAAGACAACGTTGGCCATATATAGTGTCGGCTTTTATCAGATCAAGCAAGATATACATTTGCGCATTAAAACGCTGTTCTGCTAAAACTGTTAAGATTAAAATTTGTTGAATTGTAAATGAAATAATAATCATAATACCACAAACTTACATCCTGTACAGCAGCACTTTTGAATCTCCCAATTTTTTCTATAAAATTATATATGTTTGAATTATTTTTCTTAGCAAATTTCAAACAATCTGATTGTCCATTCTTCTGAGCAATTTATTTTGCAGGAGAAAAAAAAAACAATAAAAAAAAATAAAAATGAAGAATGAAATGTTGCGGAGAACATATTTATATGAAAGGAAAAAACTTAGGCGAAAAATGAATAGGCGTGCATGACAAGCGTGCTAGAACAATTCACGCAAATATTCTAGCTAAGTGGGGTTTATTGTAGGTTGTGATAAAAAGAGCGAGAGAATTGTTTCGTAAGCGGTAAATTGAAACGTGTGATGAAAAGAGAACTTACTTTGTGGCAGCGTCATTATGAGATTACGCTCGAGGTACAGGGTTTTGACAGAAAGACAAAATATATAAGATATAGTATATATGGTTTTGGCGAACGCCGCGCGAACGCGAGCGACTGGAACGACACGTTGCCGTGCATATACTAAATAGCGACGAGTCTCTCTTGCCTCGGGCTTGGATGGATGCATGGAGAAGCACGTAAGTATGGCTGTACTTACGATAGTTACATGCCCAGGTGAACGTGCAGGTGAACGCGAAACAGCGGAACACAGGAAGTCACGGAGACGCAGAGGCCCATCATGCTCGCCGCATAAAACACAAAACAATCAACATTTTTTATATCCACTATATAAGTATATATATATATATATATTTTTTTTTTTTCTTCAAATCTTCGTCTCTAACTTGTTACTCAAAATATATGTTATTATCATAATTATAATTGTCGTCTTTTTGATTAGTACCCAATCATATTGACAATTTTCATTTGATATCTTTATTTTTATTATTTACAATTTTATGTGAGCAAGTTTTATAATTTATCTCGGATTAATAGTTTTGCATTGCATCATATGAATATGCTAACTGGCGACAGGTTCCATTGTCGGTTCACACGAAATTATATGATATCCGCAATGAGCGTTCTTTTTAAAAGATATTTTGGCTTGTGTTGAATATTCACATCAGTTTGATGAATCACATGCAAAATGTGTATTATAAACTGAAACTCATTACTCGAATTTATTACATTTTGGTTTAAATGTTATGCTTGTATTATTATTTGTCATTATTATTTCTATGTGGAAAACTTGATAAACAAGTTTGCTGAACACGAAAAAAACTACAAAGAAACTTGCCCGAGAAGTTGTTATAAAAAAACTGAACTTACCTTTTTAATCGGTAGTTTTTCTTAATTGTTATGATATTGTTATAAAAAATTGGTGTCATCGGAAAATAGAAACGTGGCAAAAATAGTATGAAAGAAAAAACGTCGTTGCATACGCTGGAGTTTTAATACAGAGTTAAAAGTTAAAATGACTTTCGCTGCATAGAAGTATATAAAATCATGAATATGTCTTAACGTACATTTGATAACATTTATTTGGACCAGTTTTTGACATTTAGTAATTTATCCCAGCATATCTGCAGTACTAATATTTTTATTTATGATACACATATGCAGTCATTCAGGTGACACACAAATAAAAAGTTTAAATTCTTCTAAAATTATTAGTTTAAAAAACAACAGTTCGTCTTTTAATAGATGAAAAATAAGAAAGTCAATTAATTGAAATGGTAGGCAGCTGGGCTAACATTCAATGATTGTCGGTTGCTACTAAACAGGGGTAGAGTTTTTCGAGCCAGTTACCGACTGTTGTAAGAGCGAATATGTTACAGTATAAATATATGTAGGTAAACGATCGTTCGTGTAACTTTCTTTGAAATGCTTAGTAAATAATTAATAGAATAAGTAAATAGAAACATACGTGAGTATGTTGAGGAATATTCAGACGAATCTCTCATTGTTGAAGAATATTTCAAAACCTAAAACTTAGAGATTGATTGTAATGAACAATCGTAATCAAGACCACCGAAAGAAGAGATTATACCTGGGCATTTGGCAGTTCCGCCTAATTCTACGTCCATGCAATTGCGCCGGAATAAAAAAAATATATGCCATTGCACCGAAGATAATTAAATTCATAACGAATATCAATCAATTTTTGTATTCAAAATCAAGATCTCAGAATCAAATTCGTACAAACAATGGAGTCGATTTCGCAGCCTTGCCAATTTTTCTCAGAGCAGATCTTATCATGACCTACAAGCGTACAAAATTTCAAGTCGATTCAACTCTCGGAACATTACCAAAAACTCAGTGCAAGCGTATCTCAGACGCAGTTCGCCCGGAGCGCATTGAAAATTCGTACACACAATTGAGTTGACTTCGGAGCCCTGCAAATTTTTCTCAGAGCAGATCTGATATGTATGATTATTAATATGTAACTGATATTATATATTTCAATTCGGCGCAACTCATATATATTTTGATTCGGCGCAACTGCGTAATCTAAACGCAGGATTCTTATATATTTTTTTTTTCATGTCGGCGCATTTGCAGAAGCCCCATTGGCGTGCTCGTGCCTGCGCGCATGCGCCACACGAGCTTGCGCTGTACTTAAATTGAGAAAATCGCGATTTTTTTTGTTAAATTATTTTGCTTTATTTTAACATTATAATTAATCATATAATGATTAATTCTATAATATGAGTTTAATGTCTGTTTAATAAATCATCTGATAATATATTTTTTATAATTAATTTTTACCATAATTCTCAGGTTCAAAAATTTGTATTATCTTTCGGAAAGTCAGGATTGATTTAAAACTGAGTGATTTAAATTTTCAACAGCCATAAACAATTACGCAACGTTAGAAAAAAATTTCACATATTAAATTCCATATATTGTTTGATTTTCAAATTTGATTTGTCAGATAGTTGAACTAAAATAAATTGAACTACTTGACTTTGTATCATATGTGGCGTTGAATTGTGACTGTTTATACTTGCCACTGGCATTTTCTTAACCGCGACAGTACATATATATATAATGCAAGTGTTTTATACACAAAGTTAATTGATATACAGAATCTGTATTATATTAATAACAGAACGATCCATTTTTTATATTCAATGGCTCAAATAAATAATTCACAATCAAATAATGAAGTGAAAACTAATCAATATTCAATAATTCATACAATAAACAAAATAATCAAAACTGTTTAACATATTTTGGAACTTGAAAAACTTATATTTAATTTACTTATAATTTAATCAATCAGTACTTACGACATAAAATTGTTTTAATTCAAACTAAGAATGTGATTTCAATAGAATAAATAAATTTTTCATTAAAAATAAACATGATTTTTACCAACGCATAAAAAAAGGCAAATGAAAAAAGTGACATAGCAACTAAGAGGAGCTTCTGCGCGTCCAGACAAGAACAAACGCGTATACGATGAATCAGCTGCAGAGCGACGCCAAATAGCACCGCTCCGAAGTGATTTCTCCTGTGTCAGTGCACAACGGTTTCGGCAGCGTTCAACATCACACTTTTTGTGAATCTCTCTATTCAAATATGTACTTATTATTTATTTATTTATAATTATTTATTAATTCATATATATATATATATATATATATTTATATCTGTGTGTATCGTTACGAAAGTTTGTGTGAATACTAAAATGGCCCATTCGAACGGGATATACCACAGGTCAAATTCATTATTACCTAGTGATCGAAGAATGATGAGAAAAAAACGTAAGTCAAACTTGATAAGGCGTTTGCGTCGAAGCTCAGCATCGGCAACTTTAGATACTCGTCAAGAAAACCGCGGAACGGTGGCTCTGACAAACGGCGGGGTCTCCGTATTGCTCATGAGAACAATTTTGCACCCTGCTCAACATAACACGTATGTATTTTGTATAATTAATACTTAATTTATTTATTAATCACAAATAAGAATAAATGTTGTTGTTTTTGTTTGAGTAATGAATAAATGATGTATGCATGATTGTGAAACTGTCTGAAAATTCGTGTAAATATATATACCTATAGGTATGAATACGATAACAAACGATGCGTTTGTTCATCTTATCTGTACCGACGCTATCGCTAGTTATAAGCTAGGATATATAAAGAAACATTCTCTTCTCGCAAATCGATTTAGTTGAATGCATTACTCTGAAAGAACATATATAATTGAAGCATCTGTTGTGTGGTTTGTGCGTTGTAGATCATTGAAAAATCAAATATTTGGTTAATTTCAGTTTAACGACAATGAACGAAGAAACATTTCAAGTGAAATATGAGGCTCCCAAACGATTGCTGGGACCGATGAATCGCGTTCAAAAAAGTCTAATGGGTGCCGGTCCGAGTAATTGCTCCGAGCAAGTGTTAAGGTCGATGGGATATCAACTTCTGGGTCACATGCATCCAGAAACGTTTCAGGTATTTGTTCAATTGTGTTGTTCGCATGAATTTTATGTAAGCAAAAATGTACTTGAACTGAGATGTATTATCAAATCATTTGTCATCGTATAGATAATGGATGATATTAAACTGGGCATACAGTATGTATTTCAAACACATAATAGACTGACTTTGGCGATAAGTGCGTCTGCCCATGCTGGCATGGAAGCGTCAATAGGAAATGTTTTGGAACAAGGGGAAACTCTTCTTGTTGTAAAAAGCGGCTTTTGGGGCGATCGAGTCGTTGACATGGCTACTCGTATTGGAATAAAAGTAAGTACAATTTTACGCTCAGTTGCGCATCAATTTTCCATTTTATATAAATAATACAATAATTTGAAATCAAATCAAATTAATGTTTTTTCAACAACAAATTTGAAATAGGTGCAAGTTTTAAACACCGAATTGGGACACGCATGTGACATCAACGAGCTTGAGAATGCTCTGAAAATGTATCATCCACAAGCAGTTTTTATCGTACATTCAGAATCTTCAGTTGGAATGAGGCAACCACTTGATGGATTCGGCGATTTAGTTCACAAGTATAAATTTGCTCAAAGCATTAAAACTTTTTACTCACAAAACAATAAAAGTCAATGATGATATTAACTAATTGATGTTTGTTTTAGGTACAACAGCTTGTTAATTGTGGACGCAGTAGCCTCCGTTGCAGTGGAACCTTTTTTCGCTGATGATTGGGGTGTCGATGTAGTTTACACAGGAAGTCAAAAAGGAATCTGCGCTCCGCCAGGAATAACACCCATTTCCTTCAGTCCTCTTGCTGAGTAAATTCAACAAATTCAAACAATTTGACTTGTTGATAAATTGTAATTGAATTCGTTGGTTTTTTAGGAAAAAAATCTGGGCTAGAAAAACCAAAGTACCTGTATTTTACTGGGACATGACAATACTCGGTGACTATTGGGACTGTTTTGGCAGGAAGCGAGTATACCATCACACGATATCTGCAACTTTACTATACGGTTTACGTGAAGCTTTGGCACAAATTGTTCATCAAGGTTTGCCATCGGTTTGGTCAAGACATGCATTTGCGACAGAAAAGCTTCATCAGGGTTTGCGAAATCGTGGACTCGATTTTTTGGTCAAAAATCCAGAGCATCGTCTAAAGGCCATTACTGCTATTAAAATGCCACCTGGAATCAATGAGGCTCGAGTTATCCGAAAAGCCATGGAATCGTGAGTTGTTAATTATTTAATTTGTTTCATTCTTAAAAATCAGGCAAAAAGGTTCAAAACATATTAGCTCGACGTAATACAACGTTAGAACATTGCATGCCAGATCGGCCCCTGAAAGTCTGCAACCATTTCACCATTGCTGTGAAAATCCATACACTCGTTCAGGAATCAATCTTTTCGTTTCGGTTAAACAAAATAATGAATAATAATTAAGTCAACATTTTTGCAGATACAATGTTGAAATAGCTGGAGGATTAGGACCGACTGTAGGTTCAGTTTTTCGGATAGGATTAATGGGAACCAATGCTACCTCTAGTCATGTTGATTTAGTTTTGAGAGCTTTAGATAGCGGACTGCTTCATTCAAAGATATGATTTTTATTAGGACAATTTTGAGTTTTTAATGTAACAATTCGATAATAAATTTAATAGAATTATTACAATTCGATAGACATTATTATATCTGATGGAAATATTAGTTTTTTTTTTTTTTTTTTTTTTTTTTAATTTAATATAAACAAGTTCAATTTTAATGTAAGATCAATTTATAGGAGTGTGAATTCTGAAAGATAATATATTTTACTATATTGGTATTTTCGAGGCAATATAATTGTCAACGAAATCGGCACCTACATTTTTTAAGCAATTAGTGTTAAAACTATTTAAAAAAAGAGATTGTCCTTTATTTTTCCTACGGAAACGCTAGGCTATAATAAATTTGATACATAGTTCCTTAAAAATGAAACTAGATATAGATGGATTAAATATGATTAATTAAATAAAGAACTCATGTAATACAAATTTAATAAACATTTATTAACAATTTTTTTTGTTTATATCGTCCTAGTTTGTGATATAAATACGGCCTATATCATTATACAATTCTGACTAATTTATTATTATTATTATTGTGACACATGTAATACTACAGTTTCGATAGTTAACATAAATAATAACTAAGTAAATAATTTAAAAATAATTTCTATTAAATAAACTCAATTCGTTTTGTTTTATGATATGGTCGGATTGAATAATTTTGTTTTTATGAAATCGATGATTTGCTAGTGCAAATTTCAGGAGTAAAACGTGACACTGAAAGCCCTTGATTTGTTTATAGGTTGTTTGTTTGTTTGTTTTTTTTTTCTAGTAAAATATAAAACAACCTCGAGGCACATGTTTTTTGACTTTTGTATCCTGTATAATTCTGATTTCGCATTGATTTTTAAAGTTCTATGATAGCAATTGAGGTAATTGTGAAATCCAAAAATTGATTCAAATTTTACGTATTCAATTAATTTAAAATATTTCAAATTGGTTTAAATTTGTAATTTTCACATTAACCCCAACTTCCATAAAATAAATCTTGAAATACAACAAAAATGATTTGATGTTATTTACAGTCATTTTATTTATTACAAAATATTTTATTCACTTAATCAGATTTTGGAATACATTGGCGATTAAATATAATAAAATTATAAAATATCATTTCATAATTTATTCAATAAATAAATGAAAATTGTTTATCAAGCATGAGAGTTATAATATGACGTTGGAATACACATTCCACCTTTGATATGGTTTAATATATTTACACGAGTCGCGCGAAATTAAACTGTTTGAAAGAGTTGTAATTTACTAAATGATGATATAAACGCAGTAAAAATATTCGTATTACACGAAGTACAATGTTTGTAGTAAAAATATAGTAAAAGCAGATTCTGCCAAGTATTTATAATCGACAATGCTGCTGGAATGTTAAAGTATAAGCTAGAACAATAAATTCTAATGCAAGACTATAATTTTTCTATATTCTACACTTTTGTTTGATATAAAACGCGTATTATATTATCCAAGATGCAAATTAATTTTCTACATTGTCGTTTGTTTCTTTTTTACATTTTGTAACGTACACATCAACTTTCCAGCAGCAATATAAGTCACATAATTTGGCAAATGATGCCGCTACCAAGGTTCTTCAGTCTTCTTTGGTTGTTAGATATAGCTTGGTGATGCAGTTAGTAGGTGCTATTATATTGAAAAAAAAAAATTTTTTTTCGTTCGTTGTAATAATTGCAATTATTTATCGATGTATAAACATGAGTTCGAAAGTTGGCTCAAAGCATAATGTATAAGTAAGAATAAATTGCTAGTTAGTTTTTCTACGACAATTTGTTATTTTCAATATCTACATAATATTAAAGTGTCGCAACATGATAGTTGCTGATCTTAATCAGCCAACATGATAATTATTGTCTCTTATTATTGGCACTTTCATTCAAACTATATCTGTTCTCACATTCTGTAATATTTTATTATTCATATCAGCTAATTTTTTGTCTTATTAATATTGTGTAGATATTGGTGACAAATAATGTAACGAAATGATTATCCACTCTTTCGTCCCATCATCTAGCAAAATACTTGTTTCCTGATTATTATAAATATGTGTATGAGTGACGTGTAGACATCATAATAATCGAAGAAACAATGTAAGTGATGTCAAGATGATCATCTTCCGTTTCTGGTTATGAGCATTAATAAAAACCTGTTGTTTAATAAACGTCGACCGGGGGATATGGGGGCAATGGTTCGGTCCACATAGCTCATTGCGTCGCCTATCCCAAAGAGCGTTGACCTTTGATTCCATTCAATTTCCTTGTTTCAAACTTAATGATTATAAAAAACCATTCAGACACAATCGTTAATTTGGCACATATACAAACTATCAATTCGTGTCTTAAAACTTAATTAGGAACCTTCGATTGCGTTAATTAGAAAAGTTTTCATTTTCAAAGCATATTTCAATTTAGTAACTACTCTCGGATTGTTCTATATCTCTCAGGTTATTTGTTTCATTCATTAGTTAATTAATTTTACTTTCAAACGTGTTGGCCGAATAGCTTTCAAATTTGTGCGACGTTTATACCTGGCTAAAACGTGTCATGGAAACCACGCTCATTCTTTACTACGATTGTCATCTTAATCCTATACAGCGATTTATGTTTCCGAATACTTGAACGCTCAACCCCGTCAAAAAATTTTAATATTCGAGTTCATGATTCATAAGCTAATGCAAATTCCATTTGAATTCTCGTGAAGGAGTTTGCTAATATTGTGTCAAAGTTGACTCTTTTTCTTGTTCAAATTCAAATGATAAATTTCACAAATTAATTTACATTCAAAGTAATTTTATACCGACGGTTCTAGCGAAGAAGAAGACAAACTTTCGCACGAAGAAAAAGACATTAAACTCAAAACTAGGACACCTCAGAAAAGGATATCTAAATTAAATTTGTTAAGTCCCGTTGATAGCTATGACAAATTATAACTTCGTATCACTTAGTAATGTATGATTATAACATTTTTCATCTCAACATATTTATCAGAGCAATTATATATTACGCCAAAGTAACTCGTAATGTTGTAACTTAGTCATAATTGAATGTAACCACTCTATAAACTGAAAGTCCAAATTGTTAACAAATTTTTTTTCTATAGAATATTAGTTTTACGAAAATATTTCTGTCATCGATTTTTCAATGGGACTTACTTTTAAATATATATATAAACAAATATGTGTCATTATTTTTCTTCGCTAAAACTATCAGTGCGATTCTACGGTGAATCAATCGATATATGTACAAGTTTATACACGGTTTTTTAAAAATAGGGAACAAAACTGCTTGGAGCCCGTACAAATAATAATAATAATAATAATAATAATAATAATGCAATTACATTCGGATTGCGAAAGAGTTGGATGCATAAACAGTTTGTTTACGCTGACTTTGTTGCATGCTGAAATTGATCGTATATATATGGCACAAAAGTTGTCCCCGCGACGATCGGACCACCCATTTTGATATATGTCAGCGTCGTGCTGACAGTATCGAATTGTGACATTTACCAGAGCCAATCGTCGGCAGGACTCAGCTAAGCGCCCGGGATGTCGTCGACAACTTTGATAACCGATGATTGTTGCGATGATGACGACGAGATCGTCGACACTGCGCCGAACAACAGTCATCTGTTACGTGATTTTTTGATGTTTTTATCTGATTCAGAAGTGTGCTACAGAACGCTCGTGTACAACGTTTCCTGTCGCACTTTACTTCACCGTTCTGAAATCCAAAATGTCAGTTCAATTGAATTAATATGAAATAAAATTGAACTTATAATTATATCATTCAAGTGTTTAAAAAAAGAATAAATTGATGAAAAGTTGTAAACTTATATTAAATGTTTATATAGGGAGAAAAGAATTGTGAGTTATTTTGTTTTGAGACCGACCTTGCAGCGACACTTGACGCACTTGATTTCCCCATGAGAATGAATTCGCGGATGCCATTCTTTTCCATTCTCATAGGGTCCTCCGAGAGGATATTTGCAGCCTCCGGCGGCAAGGATTTCTTCTGACGAACGTTTCGTCGAAATCGCCGCCTGGTCTCTCGGAAGCATCTCTCCATTGAGACCCGTGACTGGTTTCACAACAGGACATTGCCTACAGCAGGCTTTTTTGCTCGGTCTGTAGGCTGTCTTCTCGTCGCAGTCTAGCAGCGGACATTGCAATCGCGGACATTTGACTTCAAGCGACTGCGACTGTAAAGTAACAATTGCTCTCAATAAACTTATCAGAATGAAACAACATTTTGTACAACTTAACAAGACAAAAACTCAATAACAGGAATAAAAGAACAAAGTTAATGAACAAAGATAGCAACTTTGAAGAAGAGGGTCAAATGAAAATGATGATTTTAAATGAAAATATGCTCTTGTTAATTAATTCAAGTCGATTAAATGAGATAAATGTTGCAAACTCACGTCACATGTGCATACTGCACAAGTATCAAATCCAGATGGTGGTAGATAAGGGTGCCACGAAGAACCAGCCAAATGAAATTGACCAGCTAACATGCAGCCTTTTGTCAGAGTGTTGGCGTGACTTTTGATTGTCACGTTAGTGTTATTGGTATCTGCCAAAGAAAACAAAAACCATCGGTATCAGATTAAACATTCTGTTATTACGAAATGAACAACTGAATGATAAATAAAGTGATGAATTTTCTTACTGGTGCAAACGGGGCAGCAAAAACCGGGCATCTGTTTGGGTTTGCTGCCGGCAGGACAGTTGAAAGCCGGACAGGGAACAGGGTCACACTGCGCGACGGCTCGGTAACAGTGACACATGGAACAAGGATCAGCACTCGAAGTCCACTGCGTTCCCTCTTGATAAAACTTGGATTCGTGGTAACAAGCAGTCGCAGCGGCGTTATCCATCTCGGCGGACTGCGGAGGCTGCAGATTGTACGCGACAACAGAAGCTACGTCGTTATCAGCATAATGCGGCAGACAAGCGAGAGGCGCTCGGATGTTGAAAAGTCCTCTGACTAATTTCGCGTTGCTCATCTGATCTGAAAGTTCCAGAAAGCTCACTCCAGATTCTATCCTGTAGAGTTCGAGGGAAGATAGAGCAGTGAGCGATCCCTCGAGGAGGTTGCCCGTGAATTCGTCGAGGAGTCTTCTAAAAACCGGAGCACCAGCGACCAGCAGAGGCATCGTCTCAAGATAGAGGGCAAGATTCGCGGTCTGGTTGTCCGCGAGGCCGAACACCTCGAGTTCATAATGCAAACTACAGTGGTCATCTATCGACGCCCAGATCAACGCGACAATCGACGAGGAATGCAGAAAAATGGGCGACGTCGCGGCGGTGTCTCTCGCTTCTGCGACTGGTCGTTGGACGAAGCGAGCTCTCGAGTCGGCCCCGAGGACCAGACTCAGGTCGCCGTTAAAAAGTGGCTCAAGCAGTCTGGGACCGGGTCGCTCGAACGTACCGTTTGTAAATTGAGCCGAACTAAGGTCCTCGAGATCGAGCTTTCGTTTGCCGCCGGCCTCGTCAACTAAACTTGTCTGATTCGACGACTGGACACCGTACCTCAATCCACCGAACTTGTCAATAAACGCCCAACCGAATGCTGCAGGGGCTGTCGCAATCACCGCCTGGTACATGTCGCAACTTGCTTTCGGTCGAATCAGTCCGCTTAGTTTGAGCGTCTGGGGGTTTCTCTTCGACGTGATACTGATGACCAGCTTTCCTCTAGTCAGCAGCCTCAGATCCGCACCGGAAATTGCACTGCGCACCTCCCCAAAGTTGATTTCGTTTGACGGTTTTGGAATTGTCATCTCCTCGCTGAAGACGACGTAGTTTTTGTCCGAGTGCTCGAGTTGGATTGTGAGAGGCACATCGGAAGAGTCGGTTGGAAGGAAGACGCCGTTGAACACCAGCGAGATATGGAGCGAGGGTGCCGATGCCGAAGAGGCTGTGACTATGGCCGTGGCGCCTGCCCCAGACATGATAGCACGATCCGCGCCTTCCGTCGGTTCCAACAGGGACGAGTACTGCTCGCTCGAGAGACCCTTGTATCGGGACAATGTCCCGGTCAAACTCGACCACTCTCCCCAAACCAAACTCACGTGCATCCGCTCTTCCTTTAGCAGCTTCCGGTAGTCACGAGGCAAACGCCGCCAAACGCCGCATAATTTGCCGGTCATGTTTTGGTAGATCCCACCGACTGCGATCTCCTGTTCTTCCAGGATATTTCCGGTGCCGTCGGAAAATTGTATCTGCTTAGGTCGCTCGGCTGATTCAGATAGGTAGAATGACCAGTAGAGGTTCTTGCGCTGGAAATTGAACCGACCTGTGGCCACGTAGTTGAAGGCGTCGTTTGAAACACTGCTACCTGCTGCTTTATCCTGCGACTCGGAAATACTTTTTTCATGCTTCAGTGACATCTTTCCGGTTAGCAATGTCCCGAAATCTACAAACACATCCCTTGTTTAGTATCTTTCAAACGTTTTATGCAGTCATATATATATTTTATAGTCACTTACGTTTCAAACTTCGTTCTTCTTCCTCCAAGGACATCTGTGGTGGAACATCCTGTACGGCATCTTCAACTGAAAACATTCCATTTCATCATGTTTTCATTCGACATTCATTATTTAAACAATATTTTTTTTTTTTTTTTTTTTTTTTTTTTTTTTTAAAA
>JAAMPD010002666.1:0-13567 GCA_025266255.1 Trissolcus basalis
GTGACGCGCGAAAATACTGACCAATAAGGATTGATGGACGAAAGTGAACTTAGCTGCTAATCGAAATGATTCGATACATGAAGCTAATTCACACTTGTCATGTCTTTTTTCTCTTTAGGATAGGATAATCGAAATGATTCGATACATGAAGCTAATTCACACTTGTCATGTCTTTTTTCTCTTTAGGATAGACCCTTTTTCGTCATTTCATTTTGAATTTCGGAAATAGACCAACTATCATTATTTTGAAATAGACCCTTTTGCGGCAAAACTAAGAGAATTTGAAATAGGCCTTTTTTCGTCTGGGGCGACGATTTAAAAGAATACAATTTTTTAAAAAACTGAATATTTTTGGCAAAAACATATTATTGATAGAAAAGTAAATGAAAAACAAATATTAAAACATTAAAAAAATTGAATTCGAATGAATTAACATCATAAAATGTTGGAAAAATTTAATCAACTTCCATTCAATCAATTCAATAATAATTATTATCAAAGTTAGCTTATTTTTAAAACTTAATACATTCAATGTTCCCTGAAGGTAACCTTTCAGCTTTGTAAAATTCAATTTTGAAACATATTTTCAAATCAAAACATTATTGCGGTTGTATAAATAATAAAGTAATATTTACATCACATAAAAATGATTTATTTTGTTTGGGATACATGATACAAATGTACAGGTGTTTACTTCTTGTATCCACAGCTACGCCTTCTGCCTCTAGCCCTCTCGAATTTACGTCCCTTCGAGCGCACCAAAGGTTTGGTGTGAGAGTGTGGCACACCAGGTGCTGGACCGAAGTGCTTGTTGGCTTCGCGAGCGTGACGTCTGCCTTGCATCAAAACTGTTTTGCGGCCTTTCGGGGCTACAAGAGCGAGCTGGTCGAAGGTCAAAATCTCACCTCCATTTTTCAGGATGCGACCACGAGCTTTCTCAGTCACACGCAGAGCGCAAACCTACAAAATAAAATAAAAATTCAATCACCTTGCAAAAACAATTTCAATTAATAGTTTAATCAATCTCGAATTTTCAAACTTTGTAAATTTAAATTTTGTCTCAGCCTTAATAAATGTCTTGTTTAGAATTTTCACAAGCCAGAATAGGGAGGTTGACTTTTTCTATAGCGAACGTTCAAATTGGACTGACTTATCCAACGAAGTCAACACAGAGTGCGGTTCGCAAAATATACTAATCTTATTTGAAATTGTAGAATATAAACTTACGCGAAGTTTGGGGACTTCGAAGATTCTGGAATCGTCAGTAACTGTTCCGACAACAACAGCAATGCAGTCCTCACGGCCTGGTTTCTTCATGAATCTCACAATGCGAGCAAGTGAGATTGGTGGTCGGTTGATTTTCGACATAAACAGTCTCTTCAAGATAATTTTGTTGAACTTGGAATCAGTTCTGCGAGCCAAGAAACGGTACAACTGAAACAAACATTCGATGTTAACAAAATCACTCAAAGTCATTCATAAAAATTCAACTACAATTGAATCAATAAACTGAACAAAAGTTGCATCCTGATGAAGAAGTATTTGTTTGCAAAGAAAAAAAAACAAACTGTTTTGAAAGGTTCAAACAAAGCAAACATAACCTAATTTGCAATCAAGAACTTTTTGGTAAACTAATTTTCGCGGAAGATAATTTGTAAGGGAAAAAGTTTTGGAAAGATCTTTAAGGTAGATAATTTTAGAAGTTGCAAAAACTCACCTTGACGAGAAGTCGCAAGTACACATCTTGTGACCTGGGCTCCGTTCGCCGCACTTTGCGGTCGTTCTTGTGATTGATATCAATACCCTGTGCAAAAAATAATACAAAATTAGTTACAATCAAACCATCCCGGAGGTAATTTCATCAACAATCAAATCCGATCACTTTGAATCGACGTCAAATTGACGGATTTGTATTTCAATTTTAGAAACATAAACACGTTCTCACCATTTTGCCTCACGAGAAAAAGAGGGTTCCGACGTTTCGTGGTAAGAGGAAGAGTATTCGTTAAACTAGACGCGCTTTAAGTTCCACTGTTGCCACATCTACTCCCTTTTAAAAAACATCTTCTAGATGGAGCCACCTGTATTCCGAGAAAAGCGTTTTTAAAACTGAACAATAACCTTTTAATTGTAAACAAACCGAAAAAATAAATAAATAAATTCAATTACGTATACGAAATTGTTAATTTATTTATTAATTGAAAATAGAATTTGATAAAAATGCTAAAATTATAGATGGCGCTAAGATCCACCCCCTATGAAAATTATGAGACAGGGGTCGCTGCGGTCGCTGTGACTTTGATTGGTACGAATTTGTGACGTCACCAATTGTGACAATCCGTGGCCGACGCTTGCGCCTTTGACCGCGTTTTACATTCTTTTGCTGTTAATCAGGCCTCTGTGATTGATTGCTTGTAAGTAAATCAAGCTTCGAGGACGCGATTTCAAGCCTACGAAGTGCGCCAGCAGCGTTGCTCGGCGAAGACACAAGTTTCCTGGTGATCTCGTCGCCCGTACATGCGTCAACATGAGTGACTACTCCGCGGTCGCCCCGCCACAGAACTTCAGCCAAAACTCGGCGTTCGCCGCCGCTTGCCAGCGAGCCAAGCAGGTACCCTGAAAATCCTTGAAAATTCCGTTCCTCCCCCGCGCGACTGTCTTGTCTCATTACCCCGAACCTCATGTAAACAAAAAAACTCGACTTTTGTTTACACTTTGATTCCACGAAAAGTCAATGCACGAACAAAATGAGTATTGTTTGGGTCGTCTGTTGTACAATTACAAGCCGACAAGTTCAGATCGTTGATCCTCGCATTGTTAATTGTGTTCCAAACTAAACCGTTCTTGTTGTTTTTTTTTTTCTAAACAAATTTCAGATCGCTGCCAAGATTAATCCGGCAGGCTCACAGAACAGTCAAGACCCGTCGAAAAAGAGGCCCCTGGAAGACAGCTCAGGTAACCAACAATAGGAAAAAAAAATTTTCTGGTTAAAATTTTATCATTGACAAGTTGAAACAAGTTTGTTGCGTCTGTATTTTGCGCTTTCTTTATAGGAAACTGAACTCAAAATTGTTAATGATACTTTGCTAATGTTAATTACTTTTACAACCAATCGTTTGTTTAATTTTAAATGATTCGTTTAAAAAATATATGTAAATTATGAAAATTGTGTCAAAATGTTCGAACCACATGTCGCATTGTTTTCATCCTTTTTAGAACCTGAGGCGAAAAAAATGGCGCCTTTAATACCAGATTCCATGCTGCTTCGTGGTGGACCTTCGGTGCCGATGCCTGAACCCACCAGGAATGTCGCTCAAAGTCCTCCGGGGATGGGACCAATGGGAGGTATTTGCAACGAGGATATCAGAGTACCGGATAAAATGGTCGGATTGAGTAAGTATAGACGAACCCCGCGGCTTCGTTTTATTTCTGGTCCTACCCATGTTGACCTTGAAAATTTGAGTAGTTAGAAAATTTCGTGGCTAAAAAATTAGCTTGGTATGCAAAGATAGAATTCCGACTTTGGTTTTTGTTTCGACCCTTCAAAATCAGATCTTTTATGATTCGGTAACCCGTAAAGGACACACAGGTTTGGTACATAAACATTAAATTTTTTTTGCTTTTTTTTTGTGATTTGATTAAACCAAACAAGTGGATTTCAGATTTTGTACTTTGAATAGTTTAAAATGTTGACTTTGTTATTGTCATTTTACAATCAGCAATTTTTGTGGAATCATTTTTTTGATGTTGTAACCAATACGTTATGAAAAACAACATTTTGATCAAAATGGCACTTGACCGGAAGCTACACTTATATAATACAACTCTTTTCACACAATCTATACGACAACTGTTAAATATTATGAAAATTAAAGTGTGAAGTGTGTCCTATACGGGTTAAGATTGATTTTTCTTTGAATTTCTACGAGGATAAATTTTGTACCTTGGAAAGAACTTTAGAAGTTTAAAGCATAGCATGGTTGAATGATTCATGTATTTTGTAATTAATCATGTCTGATTATGTAAATAACTTTTTTTTCCAGTGCTAAGAAAGTGTACATCATGTTCTTTTCAATTAATATTTTCCTGGTTGAATTTTTCGAATTAAACAAAACAATTCAAAAAACTGTTAACTCTTATTGAAAACTGGAACGTTTCAGAGAATTTGAAAAGAATTTAGTTCTGTGAAGATGATATGAAATGGGTCAGTTTTCATTTGACAAACCGAGATCTTATAAATGGATTTTCGTTCTCAATTATTCAGTCATGTATTGACTTTTAATTTCATTCAATTTGCTGGAAATGTCAAAATGAAGGTGAAATGAGATGATAAATGCGAGGGTGAAAAATTTGGAAGGAAAATTTGAAATTTGAATTAGTTTTTGTTTGAGTGTTCCAGTTACATTTGTAAGATCTTGATAAAACTCTTGTATGAATAATCTTGAACATAGTTTTGCATGATGTAGAAGGAATCAAGATTTTTAATCTGAAGCTTTCTTACAATTAATCCTTTAGAGATGAGAGACACGCAAAGCGATAACTCACATGAATGCATGGGTATGTCTAAGCGTGCTTATATATTTATTACAAATTATATTTGTCACACGTACATACATAATTGCTGCTTGACAATTTTTTTTATCACGCATTAATATCACTTGAGAAAAAAGAAAAACATAACAAAAATCGGTTTCCATCAACGAAAACCGATTTGGAATGAGATTATTTGATTTTGACTCTTATTTGTTTCTGTCAGAGAATGACAGAAAACAATTGACAAAAACTGCTTTTAATGAATGCTCACTGAATAATTAATACGTCTTATTATGTATGATTTTCCGATTTGAACTGACTCTATTTTCATTTTTGCAGTAATCGGCAGAGGAGGAGAACAAATAACGAGATTGCAAAGCGAAACAGGATGTAAAATACAAATGGCGCCGGAAAGCGGCGGACTGCCCGACCGAGTTTGCACGCTAACCGGCTCGCGAGAAGCTGTCAAGTAACTTGTTTTTACCTTCTTATTTCACGTTTTTAAATATCAAACTCGTATTATAATTTTTGCGTCCTCTCTTTCCTACGCGTGTCCCCAACACGCTCAATGACATGTCACTGTGTTTACAATTTTCGTCTCAGCATATTATTTTCGATAAATACTTTCACCGTATTTGTTGTGACACCCGAAAATATTGGGAATCCAACTAGTATATCATTTTTCGTACGAGAAGCCAGTTCGTATAAAAACTTTTGATACCGTGGATAATGGACACTTGGCAAAATCCAATATCCTTAGAGTATGTTTAATCGAACGATTTTCTAATTATTTTCTTGTTTTGTTTTATTCACTTCGTTATTCTCTTTGTGTATTCTTCATGTCTGCTTCTTTTACATATCGAAAGAAATCATCGCTTTCCTTTCATCATTTCGAATTTCTATTGTGAACAAAAATTGTACTGTGATAAAAATGACAAACTTGTATGTTTTTATTTCTTCGAAACTCTGCTAATTTCTCGTTTTGTTTTCTCGAATGAAAGATTTTTGGTAACCATGTTTATTCGAGCATACTGATATATGTTTATCATGTTTTACGTAAAAACCTTTTTGCAGAGTAGTACAATGTAGTTCAACGAGGAAACGTGAGTATGGGGCACCGAGGGCGATGTGTTTCGGTCTTATCTATTTTCACACACACACACCTGGCAACCTTTTTTTCGTTCATTTTGCATTGACTAATAGCTTTTTACTTTTACTAGGGTTTCGAAGGGACTTAGAATTTTCAAGAGAAATTGGAAGGAGGATAGAAAATTAGTTGTACCAATTGGTCCAAAGTTAAATCACGACAGCTTGTATTGTACAATCCAAGTCACAGTCAATCGTCACGTTGTGTTTCAGTCGTGCTAAGGAATCGATCCTGTCAATTGTCAATCAGAGAAGCAGATCAGACATGGGCGACATGAACATGGGAGGAGGAGGAGGAGGCGGCGGAGGCGGAGGTGGCGGTGCAAACCAGAACAGCATGGGAGGCATGCCACCAGGCGGCGGTAACCATCCCGGCTTCGTCGAGATCATGATCCCCGGTCCCAAAGTTGGCTTGATCATTGGAAAAGGTGGAGAGACCATCAAACAGCTCCAGGAAAAGTCTGGAGCCAAGATGGTTGTCATTCAAGAAGGACCTTCACAGGAACAGGAGAAGCCTCTTAGGTAGTTTTTACAAACCTGTCCAGACAATGTTCATTGTTAGAAATTGAAAGAAAAATAATAACCGTTTGATTTGTAAAACAGTTATGAACAGTACAGTCGTCTGCGGCCTGCAAAGGCCGTGCTACTAACTAAGAAACAGTATTACAAAGACAAGACTTATCAGATGTTGTATGTATTGGGTTTTCGTTGTTTTCTAGAAAGCAATTCTAGTTTTTGTCACCATTGTCTGTTTCTAAATACCGCGAAATTAATCAATTCAATTTTGTTTGGAAGACATATTTAAAACAAAAACAAAAAAAAAAGAACAAAATGATTGATGTAACACAAAGCAGATGCTGTAATTAGAGTGCAAATCGATATATCACTTGGGTGTCACGCACAAATGAAGGGCATAACAAGAAAACACAGTTTTCGTTTTTGAATTGAACTCTTGTACTATTTGGTTTTAATTGATTTTATTTGATTTGTCCGTTGCAGAATCACTGGTGATCCTCAGAAAGTGGAGTATGCAAAGACACTCGTCTACGAACTCATTGCTGAGAAGGAGATGCAGATGTTCTATAGAGGAGGCCGGGGCGGACCAGGCGGCGGCGGCGGAAATAACGACCGAAGCGGCGGAGGCAATTTCCAACAAAATGACAATGGATTTAATCACGGCGCCGGACCTGGAGGAAATGGCGACGGCGTCGAGGTAAAAAAGAGTTTAACACGATTGCGGGATCACAAAAAGTGGGACTATTCAATTACGAACAATAAGTTCGATTAAGTTGATTTTCAACGGATGATGATTCTGTTATGAGGGAGTTTGATTAAGTTTGTGAATTATCTTGCAGGTTCTTGTGCCACGTGCAGCGGTCGGTGTAGTTATCGGAAAAGGGGGCGATATGATTAAAAAAATTCAAGCAGAAACCGGCGCGAGAGTGCAGTTTCAACAGGGCAGAGAGGAGGGTCCCGGAGATAGGAAGTGTTTGCTCTCAGGAAAGCATCAGGCCGTTGAACAAGCCCGTCAGAGAATACAGGAGCTTATTGACAGCGTCATTGTAAGTTTGCAATTACGAAAGATTGATTGCATCTAAAAGAACCATTCGAGAGTTGAATTGTATTTACAAAGTTTTACGAGTTGCAGCAGGAGGGAAATTGATATTTTGTGACAACAATTTTAATTTAAATGTTTACAGTCTAGTGTACCTATAGTGTCGACTTATAAAATTATAAGAAACGTTGGGGAAAATTCAATGCAACACGATGGACATAAAATGAACATGCAATCTGCGGGGACAGTCATGTTTGACTCAGTAATCAAACCATTTTTTCCACTTCCAAATTTGTGTTACTTTAGCACGTGTGGTACAGAGTTGTCGACACTGTTTTAAAGAATTGTTTTTTTTTTTTTTTTTTTTACATTTTTGTTTCGTTTTTAAATTTTTTCTTTGTTATTTGTCACTTAGTTTGTTGTTTTCTGTCTGCACATTTACACACTTAAACAAAAAAGAAACACAAAAATAGAAGAATAAGGAAATCTTGGAAAATTGATATAATAAGTGATATGTGAGCGAACATTTTTTTCGATATAAATTAATTTTTGGATTTTGGATTTTCAGAGGCGAGATGATGGCAGAAATAACATGGGAGGTGGTGGTCGCGGTCCAGGTGGTCCTCGTGGAAACGGTTTTGGTGGTGGAAGGCCAAATGAATACGGCGGTGGCGGTGGTTGGGATCGTCGTCAAAGCGGCGGTCCGATGCAAGACAAAATTGAAACGACATTCACAGTTCCTGCATCGAAATGTGGAATAATCATTGGAAAAAGTAAAAATTTAAAAACTATAATTTAAATCGTAATCAAGTATGATCAATCAATTAATGAAATTTCAATGTCTAATGTTTCAGGTGGTGAAACAATTAAACAGATAAATCAGCAAACTGGAGCCCACTGTGAATTAGATCGCAGCGTTATGAGTGGAAACGAGAGAATTTTCATCATCCGAGGCAACCCTGACCAAGTAGAACACGCAAAGAGAATATTCAGCGAGAAGCTAGGAATTGTGTATTCAAATGTGTGTATCTCACAATACTCAAAATCACAATTATTGTACATGAGAATAAGAAAATGATAATGAAAATGATGTTTTTGATTTACAGGGCCCTTCGCCGGGACAACAAAATCCTTACCAAAACCAAGGTGCAATTGGTTACAATCCAAATTGGAACACAGCAGGTGCTGGTTATCAGGCATGGCCTAATCAACCTCAAGCAACTGATGCAGGTTCGGAGTTTTTTAATTACCTTAAAACTTATTATTTCATATTAATAATTGTGTTCGAAATGAGTTATATGAGATGTAATAACTAATTGAATGTTTAATTTTAGGGAATCAAGCTCAAGCACCTGTGTCGGTAAACCCTCAAACTGGACAGCCTGACTACAGTGCGCAATGGGTTGAGTATTACCGATCTCTAGGACTCCACAGAGAAGCTGAAGTCATTGAGCAACAGGCCAAAGCGAGTAAGCAGCAAGACCACAATCAAGCAGGTAAAAAAAAATTCAATAATCGAAATAAATCAGCTGATACTCGAGATATGTTCGTATAATATTTCATTTGTTCCAAATGTACTATGTCTTTGAAACGATCAAGAAAACTAAAAATGAATTATTTAATAAATGTTTTGTTCAATTGAAAATTACAGGAGGAAATCCTCAAGCTCAAAGCAACCCAGGTGGCACGCCTGGAGGTACGCCTCAGGCTCAATCGCAAGGTCAGCAGCCAGGCGCTACCCAAAACGGTAGCCAGGCTGATTACAGCGCTCAATGGGCAGAGTACTATAGAAACATCGGTAAAATTAAGGAAGCTGAAGCCATTGAAGCACAAATGAAGGCAGGCAAGGTAAAAATCGAACGCCAAGATTGACGAGATGACGAAATGATTCTTAACTAGATTGCTTAGAGATTGTTGATGTGATGTCGGTACGATTGATAATATTTGATTGCAGTTGGGCATGCCGGGAAACCAAATGCCGCAACAGCAGATGCAACCAGCCATGTCATCTCAGCCAACTGGAACTCCAGGAGCGGCGGGGAATTTTCCTCAGGCTTATGGTACTTATCCAGGAATGAATGCGGGCACGCCGACAGCTTACTATCCAAGCGGAGCAGGACCTACGTCACAGCCACAGCAGGGCCAACAGAATCCCTCGTTCCAAGCTAGCTACCAAAACTACCCATACTCACAACCAAGTTCTGAAAACTGAAAGGATTATAAAATAACAATGTGAGTATAATTTGTGTTGTATCTTTGTTTGATTTTCCTTTTTTTGTACAATCCCAATTGTATGATCAAACTCGAAGATGCAAATTTTAGGCTAACATCAATGGTGTACGAATAAAGTGAAGTTTGTGAACATAATCTATTCCTTCTTTCAGGAATAATGACGAATGAAACAAACGAACGGGTTGAAATAATAATGTACGAACGAACAAAACTATGACTTTATATTTCTACACCCTTGAATAAAACTTCGCAAAATTTATTTCTATGTTTCTCTACTATGTTTATATCTCATTCGTTTGACGACACAATCGTTTCTTTATTTCAGACAATTTTAGCTTTCCGGTGGGGTACGCTTAAATGTCTGCTGAGCTTCGTCATATATAATGTTTCCACTATAATTAGATGGCTCACTTAAACGATGAATAAAAAAAATACACGACAAATGAAAGAAAAATTAATCACAAGACAAAACAGAGAAAGAACGAAAGATACCAAGTTAGCTTCCTGAGTTCCTTAAAAATGAACGAATCGAGATGCAATTCGTATGAATAATAATATGCTATCCATTTAGCATAAGTCGCATTGTATTCAATTAAAAGAAAGTTGAAAATTATTAAGCGCATACATTACAAATAAATATGACCTTTACCATTTTTGCAAAAGCATCATTTGATTGGTGGTGTAATGAGAATGTGAAATTATAGCAGGGCAGATTGTAGCAGAGGGCTCTGGAGGACAGGCAAAAACGATCGGACAATTTGAGAAAAAAGAAAATCACAATGTTATTTCACTCCCTACATTTTCAATTGAATTTTATACAAAACCATTTATCATTTTATCTATCTATCTCTCCCCCCAATCACGTCTGTTATTATGATGAATATAAAATTGTTGCAATGAATGATCACAAATCATTTTTTTTTATCTAAGGATACCTTTAACCATGTGCCCATCGTATTATTCATGCACATTCAATATGATAGGATGAGCGTTTAATGTAGGATTATGTCATCTTTGTAATAATGAATTAAAATATAGTTAACCATTTTGAATGTAATTTGTACGAATTATTTGATGATTTGATTTTCGACTTATGGCGTGTCATGTATTTCAGTTTCTCAAGTTGTTATGTTAGTACATATGTGTATGCGTATAACAAGTTTATATCATGTATACGTTTAGGATTATATATCGTTCCTATTTGTACGCATGATGGTACATGAAAAACAATTATTCTCTATTCTTCATAACCAGTTTTTAGATTTCTCGAAGAGGGACGGTTTCAGCGCATTACAATCTTCAGCCTGCACGTTATACAAATCTTTCAATCTCTTGATTCTTGAAATGTATGTCATGCTGATGATTTTGAAATATTGATTTTCTCTCTGTTTATAAGCGAAAAGAGAAGCGATTAAGAAACTTGATGGTTTGTTTGTATTCTGATTAAGGCATTTTTATTTTGTCAATGTGAATTTAAAAGTGTTGCAGTGATCGAAAAAAAAACAGAACAAAATAAGAATTCTATGTGAATGTTAATGCCGAGAGACTGTAAATTATGATTCGTATTATATAATCTTTAATCGATAATGCTACTCTATTGGTTTTTTTGCAAATAAACAATTTTTCATTTCCAAACTTGGTTGGTGAAAATTCGAGTTACGAACAGTGTGAAACACTCTGTTTCCGTTTCGTAACTCATCTTATACCCATGTTATTTAAATTATTTATAAAAAAAACATGTCTTAAAACTGTCCCCAAGATTTGTACTTTTTCTTTCAGGATTTGATTTTGATTTGATTTATTTGAATACTTTTCATTCGATCATCTTGTGAAATTACAATAAGACAAAAAATATCGAATTGAACATTGCAAAAAAAGAAAAAAAAATGAACGAAATTGTTGTTTAATTTAAGATAAGTATTTTGAACTGTTTGAAATTGAAGGTATGTCACCGATTTTTTGAACCAACACTTGTAACATTCGTTTGAATGTAATTACAGGACTGAAGAAAGTACATTAGTCAGTGCAGGACAATGAGATGGACATCTGGATGGGAGTGTGTGTGGCATCGCTGGTCTTCCGTTTGCAGCAAAGTGCTAAGTTCTTATATTAGCTCGCTATTCAAAATCATACGAGATAACTAAAAAAAAAGGTTTTAGGAACCCACGACGGATTTCTTATATGTACAAGTAAAAAGATCGTAATGCCTCCAACTGTTTATTCACTTAAGCAGACGTTAACATTCGAACAGTTTGATATTATAACATTTTAGAACTTGTTTGACATTGTAATCATTGTGCAGCGAATTCAAATTCGTTGCTAAAAAGATACCCCAGCCAATGTCACAGAACTCGCGCCACTTTTAGAAACAGATAATATACAAATTTCGCCTTTTCTGCCTCATTTTTTTTACTGCACAATAATGTATCCCTGATTTTTTTTTTAATTTGCGTGACATTTTGAATCTTTAATGCAAAAGTGGCACGATTCCTCTGACAAAAGTATAAAACTTTGCTCAACGGCTGGGACTGTAAGTGCAAGTCGCGATAATATAGAAGTTAGAAGTTATTTGTATCCAGCAAATCCGTAGGGACCTTAAACTTTTGCATGACAGAACGATGGACTTCGTTGCTAATTCAACCGAAGAATACTCAATTACAAACCCAAACTACTAACTAAAAGTTCAATTCGTATTACTAACGATAGTCCTCGAACACAACTCAAGTTTAAGGTCCCCCGAAGCGAATGAAATCGACCGAGTCTTTTTTATTATTTTGTGTTTTTTAATAAAAAAACGAATTTTAGTGACATTGACTAGATTTATTTGCCCAAACACTCAAACATTACAATTCAGTTGCATTAATAAGCAGTAAAATGTTTTTCCTTTTTTTTTTTTTGCTTTCATTTACAATTATCAACAACTTCACGGTTGGAACAAATTAATTGTTCGCACATTTACGCTATCGCGCAATATTTCTGCTTTTACAATAAAAAATAAAGCCGCTTTGTTTATAATTTGAATGAATCACACCGTATTGTTTCTCATTTTCAATTCGTTCTTGCAATTTTTCGTGCGCGCAGTATAAGAATATGTTATAATTTTTTTTTTTCCAACGAATATTCAATTAAATACATAAATATAAATAATAATCATATGAATTGTGCATTACATAAATTAACCGAGTAAATATACGCATAAACAAAAACCGAGATCACAATTTCTTCATAGCACAGATATAAAGGTAAGTAATGCTCTTGATCGGCGATTAACAATTGTGTTTTCAGTTTTCATATCGGTAAGTAAACAATAGTTTTGTATACTATCCCATACAGATACGATTAATAATAAATTGTGCTTCACGTAAAAATATATCACGTAAAAATATAAGCCAATTTTGTTGTGTTGCAATTGTGGTTCGCCTTAGAATTGACTATTACATCGTCGGACCGCCGTAGACATTGTTCACTTGCTGCGTGCAACGAATAAATGTTGCACGCCGAGGTAGTTCGCGTAAACGGGACGCGCCGGTGTATGTGCAAGCTGATCGCAGACCGCCGAGCATGTCCAAAATTGTGTTCTCCACAGGGCCCTTGTACGGAACTTCAACAGTCTTTCCCTCGGAAGACCTAAACAAAGATATCAATGTAATATCACTCGCACAAAGAATCTCGTTATCAATACAAGTACATGTATGAAAAAATAATGTTTTCCTCATTCAAAACGAAAACATGTTGGCATCTCTGCAAGCTGCCAACATTATTTTTCTTTTCTCGTAAGAAAAAATATTGTTCTTTACGTAGGGACAACTAGTTTTATGTTGGCAGCGCTCCGCGCAGTTTTCCCTACGTAAAGAAAAATACTATTTCAACACCAGTGTGAAAAGACATCGTTTTCATCACTGATGCAAAAATTAGGTAATTTCAGCTACTAGTAAAGAACTTTTTTCTCTCATCAGACGCAGTTCGTCCGGTGCGCTTTGAAAATTCGTACACACAATGGAGTCGATTTCGCAGCCTTGCCAATTTTTCTCAGTAGCAGAATCTGATCATGACCTACAAGTGTACAAAATTTCAAGTCGATTCAACTCTCGGAACATTACC
>JAAMPD010002667.1:0-13563 GCA_025266255.1 Trissolcus basalis
GCTTCGCTCGCGTCCGCGATCCCCCCCCCCCCGCCCAGGGACCCGAAGGCCCCCGGAAAGACCCGAATGTTGCCGGAAAGACCAGAATATTAGCCGGAAATACCCGAGTGCTCTTGGAATGTCATGGCAAGACCCGAAAACTCCCGGAAGGACCCGAGTATTACCGGAAATACACGAGTGTTCTTGGAAAGTCTTTGGAGGACCCGAAAGCTCCCGGAAATAATACTGTGTACCTTACTTTTGCAAAATTCTTTAAAATTTCCCCCCGCAGGAGCATAACTGCTCGCAGTTATAACGTGTAACTTTTTTCCTTGCTTTCTACCAAGTAGCCACCCAGTTTCAATCTCCTCCCCACGTCTCCACTGCAGATCCTCTCTCCCAGTCCCCAAACTTTCTTGCTCGCACATATTCTTTTAATCTTCAATTCTCTGATATATGTTTCCCGTATCTTCCATTCCTATCGAATTTGAAACCTAAATACTTAAAGTCTACCACTTCTCCTATTTCCTTCCCATCCCAAAACCACTTTTTCTTTTTTTTCTCTACCTTTCTTTTCGAACATCATGACTTTCGTCTTTTCAGCACTCAAGATCAGTGGCCTTTCCTTGAAAAACTTTCTCATCGTTCCAATGATGCTTTATTGTCTTTGTAATTTCCGCCTCTTCTAATTCACAGTCCATTTCAATCCTGCCTCTTTTTACCCTTAACACCTTCTCATCCTTACCCTCTAACAAATCCCTATAATGTTCCTTCAATTCCTTTAGCCCGATTTTATTTTCCACACTATATTCCTCTTTTTTATATTTCCCATTTTTCCATCTCATAAAACTGTAGTTCACTCCCTTTTTTGTTCTAGTACACTCGTTGTCCCACCACTTCCTGTACCCTATGTTTCTCTCTTTAATCTTTATTTCATTTTTAACCAACGCCCTCAATACCGCCTCTTTCAAATCCTTCCATTCAACTTCCACTTGTCCATTATTTTCCCTTGTCACCATCCAATCCTTAAGCTTGATTTTATACAGAGCCCTATCTTCCTCCGACCACGTTACAACTTTCCTACTTTTCTCCCTCTCAACTTGTTCCTCACTCCAGTCCCCTTCCCAAGAGATCCTGATCGGAACGTGGTCGGATTCCACTCTTTCTCCCACTTTAAACATTTTTATTTTCTCCCATCCCTATTTATTGTTATTCCAAAGTCAATCACCGTGTCATCTTTACTCCCCCCCCCCCCACACACACACAAATGTATACTCCCCTGCTTTATCCCCCTCCTTACATCCATTTAAAATATATCATCCCTTATCTTCAACAATGTCCAACAACTTCATCCTGCCTTTCGTGTACATTTTATCCTTACTTTTCCTTTTCACTACACCCTCCTTTGGGTCCTCCACCAAAAATAAACACTTTTCTCCTATCCTTATATTTAAACCCCCCCTCCCCCCCCCAATCACTAAAATTTCATTTTCCTTGTCATCAACTTTACCCAACCTTTTAATTCCCTTACACAAGTCCCCTTGGTTGTACAACGCCACCATTCTAACCTTTTCAGTGTCAATTTCCAATCCCACCTCGACATAATCCTTTTCCTCTTTTTCTTATTTAATGCTCTTTATATTTACTTTGCTTTTCCTTATTCCTATTAACATACCTCCTCTACGTCTTCCTTTATTAAATGTTCCCTCCATGCATGCATTGTCTTCCAAATAAATTTGTCACTCAAATTATTTTTAAACTCTTTTCCTTCCATCCACGTTTCAGTTAAACTAACAAAATCGGCCCCTTCTACGAGTTTCCAGAAATCCCGGTCCTTGTTTGCCATTCCCGCTATATTCCAGAACACGAAATCCTACGTTCCTGCCCTTTTCTTCTCTTTTATCATACTATTTTCCTTACCTGCTGTTTTTACCCTTTCCTCCGTTAACTCCTCGTCACGTTTCTTCAAGCAAAATCCTCCTCTCCTATCTCGCTGCCTGTTCCCTTTAGCCTCTTCTTGTCTCTTCAGTGCCTTCCTGCATCCTGTTCAGATCCGTCGCTTTGGTTGTCCATTCTAACGTCCCTTCCCCTTTCATGCTGCTTCCGTTCCTCTTCGTCCTTTATCACACTCCACATGATCCATCCGCCATTCCCTATGCGTATCTTACCATATCCAACCCTAATAATCTCTCCCTTGTCTCTCCTCCCCTTCGCCCACTAATTTATTTCCACCTGCCTTTGCCTCTCTTCGAAAGATAAATTATGATCTATGAAGATCCGTGTCACCGGTTCGCCCTTTCTCGTTGCAATCTACTAGCTCTGAATAGAAAGCTTGAAAAATCTTTTCTGCTGACCCGTCAGACGCATCTATAGATATCATCTTCAACAGTTCAACCTGAAGATGTTGAGAATGCGGTTCGACGAATCTCGCGATAAGAGCTAAAAATGTATCATTCTTAATAACAGATGTTTTTATCGACAAGAACACTGAATTTAAAATGGTACAAATTATCCTCAATTTTTGGTCTCGGTCGTACACAAAACGTTATTAACTATCGCGGTGCATTTCATAGTTTCTAACCTAATGGCCTGAAAGACATCCTGATCCTTATCTATATCTTGAAACAATTTCTTCGAAGAGAGATTTCACAGCGTCACAGAGACGAGATTCACGTTTCTTCAGAATGACAGTCTTGCCTGCAGTGTAGTCACTCAGACGAGTGACTACATTATATCTAACTTTTCTTCATAACTAATGAGATCGACGAAATGGAGAACGTATTCTTCGTCTGGTCTTTCACTTTGATACAAACAATGATATTTGCCCTCGAACTCCCCTTGTTCTGGGCAGTTTTCCTGATGGACCGTTTTTTTATGGGTTCTTTCTATTTCTTCGGATTCTAAATATATGAATGAAATTGTTTGTCAGAGAAATAATCTTTCTCCGAGATGAGATCTGTGGAAGCATTATATAAAATTGAACCAACTTTGTATAGTACTTCATAGTCGTCCTTGTATCGTTTTAGGGGGGTGTTGCCATTCTGCCGAATGACCGGGGTAATTCTTTTTCATATCGCGGAGGAGGGTTGCCATTCGGCGGAATGACCAAGGTAACACTTTTCCGTAACGTAATAAACATATAACATGCTTAGTTGAACAATCTTATTTTCATTATTATAAATAATTCGGATGTTACTGATTGTGCGGCGGGTCGCCAAGTACCTACAAGTATTTTTCCAAGTCGAACAATTATTTATCATAACATAATTATAAGCATTTATATGGAAATATCTTACTACTTAATTGATAAGCATCATTTTTAGTTACGATAATGTCGGTTTATATGATTTGATTTAGAATTTGTACTTGACCACAGTCAATTTTCATATCACAGAATAACATGTTTTGAGGTTCAGGAACATTTTTTTTTTTCATACTCGGCCGTACTTTTCAGTTTTACTGAATTTATTGGGTTGCTATTTTCCCCAATTTTCAATTAATCGTCTAGATTTTTCGTACATTAATAGATTTTAGGCTTCTTTTTAAGAATCTGCGGGAAAAAATAGATAAAAGTTTATTATTAATTGTTTATTAACAAAAATGTGTTCAAAAACTGTTATTTTTTAATTGCTTCTCGGCGCTCAAATTTAAATCAATTTTGATTTTTTTCCGGCCATTTCGTTTGTCAGTTCAAGGACTTGGTATACTGGTATACTGACAGATTTTTGATAACTATTGATTATCAAAAGTTACAATGAAAAATGTAAAAACATGCAAAAAAGCCGAGAAATCCGAGATTTTTTCCACTATTTTGTTTATAATTTAGCGAAAATTTATTAAAAACAAAATCTGTTAGTACCAATCGTAGATAACTAAATTCTGAACAATTTAAAAAAGAGAAGGTAAATTTGATGAGAATTGAGCGCCCAGGAGCATTCTGAAGTTTGAAAAAATGATTAAATCAAAAAATCGAGAAAAACGAATTCAAAGTTCAAGAAAACTTCAAAGTATCAAAAAAAAAAAATTTTTTTAATTTGGTCATTTTGAGGTTGCCAGTCCCCTTAATAAAAAATCAAGTAGAAAAACTATGCATCAATAGATAGCAAATGCGCACCCATCGATGCGGTTGAGGATTTTTTTTGACACACAAAGTAAAATTAAAAACCTGTTGTTTACAAAAAAAATTTTCACAATAAGTAAAAAAAGTTTAAAAGAATTATAAAATTCGCGCTATATTCTGGTCATGGTAAAAGTAAAGCGAAAACAACTCAAACTCAAAAATTCGATAATCAATACATAATACAGAATTTCTTAAACAAAACAACGTAACAAAAAAAACAACTACTAAACAAACCAATATAAATATAAATAGATATAAAAAATTGAAACTAAGAATATATACAGTTCATAACTTTTATAAGAAACTAAACAAAACTTTGTGATAAATAAAGAAATTAAAAAACGGATAAAAGTTAGATAATAAGAAAGCAAAAACTTTGATAAACAAATGAAAGTTTTGATATTAGCAGATAAACATAAAATTGATGTTAAAGTGATAAGAATGTTGATAGAGAAAAAAAAGATTTGATAAAATTGGGGATGCAAAAAAAGTACATTGAATTGAAAAGTTGGAAAGTGGATTTTTGCAAAGCGGTAGATAGCGCCACCTGGACGGTTGTTGGAGCGGGCCGCTGGCGCGACTGTTAGAGCAGTCGGGTCAGGTGAAGTTCGCGGGGCCGGCGTGCGCCGCCAACTCGTCAGTCGTTCGCCGGTCGTTGGCTATGGTGAGCGTGTCTGTGTAGTGATCAAGAGGGGAAGCCACGCTTCGACTGGATCGCCGATCGGACAGGCTTACGCAAAAAGCAGAGACACCTTGGCAAGGGCACCCGGTCATTATTTATTTGTCATCGGCGAGGGAGCGCTTGGCAATGTTTCGGCGCACCCACCGGAGTTGTTGTTGGTTTGCGAATTAAGAGCGCGTCAGTTCGCGGAGAGTAGAGCGCGCGGTGCACGTGAGGAGAGAGAAAAATCCCGACGCGTCGCATTGTGCTGTTCTGTGTGTGCTAATACGATTTTGTCCGCGGCAGTGTTCAAGAAGCCAGCGACCTGTTGCGCATTTTGTATAAGCGCGTGTGACACGTTGGATACTCAGGATTACGACCAGGATATGTCCGCTTTGCCGGGATAGAGACGCTTCTTCATACCGTCGGCAATACAGATGTATGTCCGCCGCATCATTTTTTACCGTTTCCTTTAACCCCATTGTTTTTGTTTGAACAACCTCAACAAAAGCTCAAAACAAAAACAAATGCAACCAGCTCCGAATCAAAAGAAAACATTCAACTGTTGGCACGTCAGTTCAGCAGAAATATTAACAATAAAGAATGCACTTAAGCAAAACGTGTATCTTAATTAGAAGAAACAAGTGGGTATAAAAGAAAAAAAATAGTCGAGAGATAAATACGCACGACAATTTACGAGCCAGTTGCAAGTTATTTTAATGACAGTTGTATAACAGAAAATGATTGTGCATAGTTTATGTTGAAGTGAATCCGACCGGTTGAATTCGCTCGCTCTAAGAATATGTCATATTACAGGATGAATATGTATTGCAACTGACGTCTCGAAAACCAGTGTTTATTTGACACCGCGTTATGGATGAATGGGAAAGTGCGCTGACTAAATTTAAAGCTCCTCACAGGCTCAATTCAAACCACCTGTTGTCAGTTGGAAATCAAATTTATCATTTTTGTATTGGCCCTGCATGCAAATAAACCAAACGACAATCTTTCACCGACTTTTTCCTTTTTTTTTTTCAATCACCGACAAATTCTTTGACTCTCTGATTTTTGCCAGTCGCCGGCACCATTATTTGTAATGTTCAACACATTTGTTATAGCGCCATGGTGAAAGTCGATCATTTGTCAATCATTCATAACGCCTAAACGCGTGCGATCCCATATACTCACTTTCCCCATGCACATGCCTTGTGTTTTAAACAAAAAAGTTTAGCGCTTGATTCGCCGCCGATTATTTGTCACGCAATCAGGCATGAAAATTAAATTAATAACGCCGCCGTGTTTAGGCCGGACGATTGCTCTTCTCTTTTTCTTCTTTTCTTGTTGATTCCAAATCGTTCGAATGAAAATGAACGATGTTTACCAATCGATGAAACAAAAATGAAGTTATTTGCATAAAAATTTCACCTCAATTTGTACGACTGGAGGCTGCACATGTGAATTATAACGTCTGTTTTGTAAGGCGTATAATGAGACAAAACGAATTAAAATAACGGCATTCTCAGGCACACAAATGTGATTCCGTTGAAAAGATTTTTTTTGATTTATGCAGTCAAGATGGAGAAAAATGTTTTTTAGCATTCAAAGATATCAATCTTTTCTTCTCCTTCCTTGTCTTTCAAAGAGAGAAAGAGAGAGAATTTAAGATGAATATGATGTTGGGATGTTTGAAATACTAATCATATTTTTGATACCGTTAATTTGTTTGAATGAAAACATTATTTGGTGATGTGCGTCAGCATTCAACTGTATATAAAAAGTGAACCTATACGTTGGAAATCACAGATCTAAAAATGAAATTTTTGAGATGAGCAAAAGATCATGGTATAACAGGCACGTGGAATGCAAAAGATCACGTAAGCAATAAACTGGTTCGTAAGACAAGGATTAATCATCGTCACATAACTACCTATAATAATAATATATTCATTCAGAATCAAGTTTTATCAATAAAAATTAAAGTGAAAAAAATGTTTTTTTTTTCTGTTTTCAAGAGTCCTGAAATTTGGTTAAAATTGACAATGTTTTGACAGTGTTTTGTGAAAAATCTGTTGTTTGTATAATTCATTACTTTTTTGTTGTTTCTTCAGCGCTGAATTTGTGGTATGAATCAAAAACTTTCATTCAAAATCAGGGAGCTATTCAAATTGACTATATCAGAGGAGTTATGATTTCATTGAGAGTTATCAAAAAAACCTATTCCGGTTTCTGGCGTCGTTAAAATAGTTGCATATTATATTCACGTTATCAGAACAGGGTCTTCGTAAAAATAACCATTCTTAAAATGAACAATGCGGGTAAAAATTGCGCCATGAATGCGTTATAAGAATTCTTGTGAACTTTTACAAAGTTCCAGGCCGATGCAAGAAAGTTGGCAACTTTTTTCCTCTCATTTATTATAAATCAATGGCATCTCGTGTGTTTTAAACTTTTTTTTCTTCTCTGGTACTCATTTTCAAATGGTTTCATATTCAATTAACATTGATATTCTGTGCGATTAAATCTCATAGATTAGAAATATACTCTTGAGATTGAATCTCTGATTCTAAGCACATCTCATATTCTAATTCATTTGTGTATCGTATTTCAATTCAATGAGACTTGTTTCAAGTTTTTATTTTTAGTTCAATGAGGGTTTAGTAGGAACTTTGAGTACAAAAAAAATTGTGGTAGGCGGCGCGAGTGAAAGTCGGCCTTTTTGGCGGAAATTTTTGAAATGCTTTCATTCTGCTTTTGTTATGAAACAGACATGAAATAATCTACATTGTTTGTCAAGTATCTTTAATCAACTAGAGATATTTTCTTAGTCTAAATTTAAATGTTGTGATAATCCAAATTTGAAACAGTACAAGCGTGTAAAATTTCCAACTGTCATGATTTGTATTTTCACTATTTTGAATTTTTTTCTGTTGCCTTTATACAATTGTGAAAATGTTATTTACATAAAAAAATGATCAACACACAATAAAACATTAAATTTCTTTTCAAATTTGCATTGATGTTTTTTTACAGGACCAAAAGTCAGTTTGTAAAAAATAAATTTTAAAATGAAAAAGAAAAGTCATGCCTCATTGAATAATGCCCCAGCAGTAAAAAAATGAATTTCAATGTCAAATTTTCTATTAGAAACAGAGGATAAAAAAGTAAATATGAGAAGTAAATATTAAAACTGAAAATACTTGGCATTCCGTTTCATTCATAACGAGAGTAAATAAGAATAAAAAAGAGAATGAATGCAAATTCTTAATTTGATGATGAAAAATTTGAGAGATATACTTTTTGATCTCAATTGATATAATTCGATATAATTGAAAAAAATTGTTGACCGAAAATTGATGCTGATTATCTGCTTTTTGTCAATTTGTAAGACGAGTGTAACTTTTGAGTCATGCAACGAAGTACAATGTTACCTTTTATTTCTTCGTTTATTGCAAAAATGATTAATTCCGGCGGAGCGGTTGCTTTTATAGCCACCATAATTGTGTCTTGAAAGAACCAACCATAAACCGATTTAAAAACTAGGGCGCGCGCGCATTCAAGTCTCCTCGACTTGAAATTGTTCGCATTTGTGTGCGCATCATCTCTTTCGAAAAATTAAAGACTTTTTAACTGGCTATAACAAACATCCGTTACGCATCATTTGTAACGTTCGCGGCGTCACGCTGAATTCGGGCGAATGCGCGGGTGCCGCATGCGGCCGCTCCGGCGCATGCGCGTCCACCCAGGAATGCGCGGGTTGCCCCCGCCGCGGCCGCATATAATGCCGTCTTTTTCCCGCGCACGCTCGAGGCCCCCCTCTTTCCTCTCCACGCACCGTCACCGCTGTCGCGCGGTGCGTACCAAGGGAATTCTTAACGCGCGCTCTCGCTCTGCTCGAAATATGTCCACTATTTTCTTCCACGCTCTACAATTTATAATGCATATAATTATCCCTATTTTTATTTTACTTTGTTTGTTTTTTGTTAACACTTTTCATCCACAATCGTAAACGACAACATGAAAGAGTTACCGTACAATCCTCTTATCGATCTTTCATATTATTTATACCTTTAAAATAATTAATTTTTGAAATAATACAAAATTCATAACAAATTTTTTTTTTATTATACAGTTTTTATTTAACATCCAGAAATTATGAGTTCAAATCTTTTGTTAGACGAATAGAAAAAGTACACAACGAAAATGAATCAAGTAGGAGAAAAAAAAAACTAAAATTTCTAAAGTTTGAAAAGATATATTTAGGACAAAAAATGGGAATAAAAGTTTACTTGGAACAAAAAGAGAAAATTCTTGTTCAATAAGATGCAAACAAACATTTGTTTTTAAAATTTTTCTCGTTGCTATTGCAATAACATTTTCTTGGAAACTTTTTTTTTTGCAATTAAAGTAAAAACCATAATGGAAATAAAGGGGGGAAAAAAGAAAGGATCTTACGATGTGTCAAAAATTGGCGTTCAAATGTTCCGTTTTCTTTCAGATATAGCTGAATTGAAATTCATTTTGTTGTACTTTCTAGAAGAATAAATACATGCCATTTGGATGTCGGTTTTGCGCAAATTCTAGAAACATCAGGAGGTATGATAATTTCATCGTGAAAATTTTTTTTCTTCCGTCCGAGGCATGTAAATCACAAAGGAGAAAATCGGGACGATCATGGTTCATGATCTATGCGCATGCGGAACGAAGGCCCGCAAATAAATGGAAAACAAAGCCGATCCCTTTTAGTTGGAGGAAGTATATAAAATGCGAGCACAGGAGTTGCACCAGAATCATTAAATCCTACCATCATAAAGTGTCTGCATCCGAATTGCCGAACATTCACCTGCCACATATCCATCTGCTCCAAGACAAAAAGTATGCGGGGAAAAATAAGTCGTGACCGATTCAACCTAATTTCGTCTCGCAGACAAAAATTTATAATTGCACGTTACATATAATCACGGCAAATTGCAATCCAACGTTTCTCAATCTGTAATACAATAATGAATTATTTCCTTATCTCTCTACTTTTATAAACTTTTTTTCACTCGAATCGCAAAAACTTTTATCATGATTATAGAGATTATCTTAGGGTTGATAAAAATCATGATTTTTTTAAAAAAATCAAAAAAATCGATTTGTTTGATTTAAATCCGATTTAAATCAGATTTAAATCATCATAATTTTTATTTTTAAAAATTAAAATCTAAAATCAAAAAATAATAACAAAATACGGAACATTGATAAAAATTAAAAACAAAAACAAAAAACAATAACAAAATGAACAAAATTAACCAAATTTTCTTAATCATAATATATAATAATGAATAAAAATATCAAAACGCACAATACTCAATGAATGATAAAATTTGTTTGTGTATTCGTCGACAACATTATATGCAGCATTACCAACTTATACGTCGAACGATTAGTTGCTATACCTCACAACGTGAAGTTAGCTTAAATTGTTTTCAGTGTTCTACGCATAAGTGTGTCTTTTTTTAACTGAAATTCTGTACTTAAGAACACCTCCAAGAACGCCATAGCAGTTATTTTGAGGATATCGTATTACTCAACTTGAACGGCGTTTGTATTACGTTTGATTTCATAGGGAAAAAAAAGCTGCTGAATTGTTATTATAAATTCAGTGCTTGTGATTAAATAAGATATGGCTGGGCGAAAGAAAGATCCTGTGTGGGTGCATTTTGAAGAAATAAAAGATGAAAAAAAGTGGTTGCGAGCAAAATGCAAAATTTGTAATAAAGACATGATGGCTATTGTTGCTAGAATGAAATCTCATATCGACGAATGTTCTGCTTCTTCATCAAATCAGAATATGGATAGCAATGAATCGTATGAAGGTAAATTAAAATTTAGAAATTAATAAAAATTATATTATATCCATTTATTATAAAAAAAATCGTTAAATTCAAACTGAAACTATCAAACAAACAAACAATAAAATTTGTAACTAATTTTAGATCCGCGTCCGTCCTCCAAAAGGAAAGCAGAAAATGATCGTCAACCAAAAAAAAAATCGAAATCCTCGTTGGAAAATTTTGTCTGTGCAACGAACGAAACTCAAAAAAAAGAGCTGGATCTGAATGTTGCTCGCTATGTATATGCAACGAACAACCCTTTTCACGTCGTCGAGCATCGCACGTTCAAAGATATGGTTACATCTTTGAGACCAGGTTACACTCCACCGAAAAGAGACAAAATCGGGAACGAATTGTTGGACACGATTTTCGAGCGGGAAAAAAATGTTGTGGTTTCACGTTTGGAAAATCAGTTGGTAACGTTGTCTGTGGATGGTTGGTCAAACGTACGTAACGAACCGATAGTTGCTTCGTGTGTAATTGACGAGAATCAGAAATCTTACTTCATCGATTCCGTCGACACTTCAGGACATCACCATTATTCAGAATATCTCGAAGAAGTGACTAGCAACGCAATCAACAAGGCTAAAACCGAATTTAAATGCGATGTTGGTAGTGTCGTTACAGACAATGCTCCTGACATGGCCTGCATGAGACGACTTTTATCGGAACACCATGAAAATATTATCTGTTACGGTTGCACAGCGCACATGCTAAATCTTTTAGCAAAAGATTTCAAAAATCCCACGGCAACGACACATATTGAGACAGCTGTTAAATACTTTCGTAACAACCACTTTGCGAGAGCCAAATTTAACGAGAAAAAAACGGGAAAAAATCTTGTTTTGCCTTTGGAAGTACGATGGAATACAATGTGCTACTGCGTTGAACAATATTTGGAAAATTGGGCCACTCTGTTTCAAATTTGCGAGGAGTTCAAAGATGACATCGATCCAAACATCAAAAAAATTATCACCAACATTGCCATTAAAAGAAACGCAGAGGATATGTTAGCACTACTTAAACCAATTTCTGACACGTTGACCAAGGTCGAAGGTAATTACACCACATTCAATTTAAAAATTTTTAAAAATCGTTTGAGAATCACATATAACAGTACATATTCGACGACTCTTAATTTGTTTGTTTAGGAAACTCATGCTCTATCGGTGATGCTGTGCATCTTTGGAAAGAACTGATTGGGCAACTAAACACAGTAGCAAATACAGCTCAACGTAAAATGATTCAAAAACGCTATGACCAGGCAATGACTCCAAGTCACTTTTTATCCTACCTGCTAACGCCGAAATATTTTCAAGAATCGAAATCTTCGTTGGAGGCTGCAGAGATAGAGAAAGTCTATCAGTTTCTGCAAGATCGGTATGGTGACGAAGGAGTGGCATTAAACGCTAAACTCATCCAATTCAGGCAGAGAGCTTCACCCTTCGATGGCCCACTCATGGACGAAAAAATGATAAAATCATTGAACGCTGTGCAGTGGTGGAAGGCATTTGAAGATATGAAACATATCTTGACTCCGAAAGAAGAATTTATTATAAAGCAACATGTTCTTGCTATTGCATCGTCAGCGAGCACGGAGCGCGTTTTTTCTACGTTTGGTCTTGTACACTCAAAAATCAGAAACCGCCTTGGGACGGAAAAAGCTGCCAAACTTGTGTTTTTATATAAGCATTTGAATGATTAAGACAATGATATACATATTGTATTTTGACGGTGTACAAAATAATTAGAATAAATTTATGATTGGATTGACTTTTAATGTCTGAATTGTTTTTGATTAAGTCTCTAAATTTGGGTTAATTTTGTGCGTTTTGTTATTTTTCGTTTTTGTTTTTTACATTTTGATGAATTGAAATATTTTAATATATAATACATGTTTCTGATTTAAATCATTGAATTTTGAATAAAAATCAATTGATTTAAATCACGATTTAAATCGTTGATTTAAATCAGTTGATTTAAATCAACCCAACCCTAAATGAATTGTTTATTTATTGAACTTTTTTTTGATTTGAATAATGAATTCATGTATACAAATCATTACCTTTGTATTATAGAAACTAGGTCTCACCTAATATGATAGAAATTTGGTCTTACCTTAATACAAAAGACACCACAAGATCTTGAATAAGTTAACTTGGTGTTTGTCAAAAATTTTTTTGTTATTAAAATCAGTTGCTATGGCAATTTGATTGTTCACTTCGAGTCGTCAAAAACAGAGTCACCAACTTGTGCAAACTTCACATTGCTCTTTTATTGATTATTTTTCATAATTTGAATATCAAATTACAACCTCAAATAAATTGACACTGCTGTGTTGATAACATCCGAGATTCAGAAAGAAAAAAAGTAAACAATTAAAAGAGAAAAGTAAAAGTAAGAAGATCTGTAGTACTTCAAAGTAGTTTCGATCTATAAATCTCTCATCATTTTAACTTTTAACCACTAAGAAATCTATTACCTTTTTTTATTTTAATATGAAAAAAAACATTATAACCTAGTTTATTTTGTACATTATATTTTCTATTAGATTTGAATGGAGAAGATAGTAGGAAAAGGCGGAAAAACGACGTATGGATATAAGGGTTTCATTTTTATTTTTGATTCCTCAACTAAGTACATTTACCGTTGTCCGGAGAGAGTTTCTGAATGTTGTCCAGTAAGAATTTGGAAATCCAAAGACGGTACCATACAACAAGAAGGAGAGCACACGCACCAAAAGAATAAATCGATAGGAATTTTGAAAATGAAGGAAAAGATGAAACGTCATGTGAGAGAACGTAAAGGAACGCTAACTCAGATATTTAACAACGTTTGTCGAGAGTACGTTATGTATATAATTCTAAGATCCCAATCAGTTCCTGATCTTCTTTATTATTTAACGTATTGTTAACNTTTAAACGTAA
>JAAMPD010002668.1:0-13557 GCA_025266255.1 Trissolcus basalis
GTAGAAATTACAATATATTAATATACAATTACCAATGTATAGTCCATATATAAAAATACTTACAAATATATGATTAATATATTTTATCCATATATTGTTAATATATTTGCAATCTATTGTTAATCTATTGATAATATATGGACAATATATGATCCTTTATACTGGGATAAATATTTATGTAACCATATATGACATATATTAAATGGATAAATTTTTACGTGGGTTGAATTTCACATTCATTTCAAAATGTCATTATTGAATAATAGTTACTAATAAGAAAAAGTTGTTCTCAATGGCTGAAAATCGAAAAATATAAGAAATTTGCAGATTTGCCCCCCTCCCCCCTCCCAGCTAAAATACCTACAACCTAGATGAACAAATCAAGAATGAGAAATAAATCAAAGGGTCAGGCGCGAAAAATCAGTTTCGCGTGACATAAGGAAGTGAAGTTTGCTGTGGCATGCTTATCAAAGAGCAGAGATGACACGCGATCACTAAGAATCGGAGAGACAGATGTGTATTGGTATATCTAACAGAAAGAACGTGAGAAGATATACAGGAGAATAAAGAAAAGTTTAAAAGTGGGAGCATTCCCAAGCACAAGCAGTATAACTATGGCTACACAAACGTTATTTCTTGTATAATTGTGTCCTTGCAGGATATTTCTTTTTTTTTTCTTTTTTTTGCGCGACATCCGCAGGGCGTCGCTTTTTTATTTTATTTTTTTTTTTTAAATGGCCTTCGTTCATGTTTCTGTATTGTTCGTTATTGTTGTTGTTTTTGTTTGTTGATATTCTAGGTGAAAATTGGATCTTACCCTAAATAAACAAGGTAACCATTGTACAATGGTAATGGGAAGTTTTGTATCCGTGATATCTACGTCGGCACTGAAACGGTTCGTGATTCGACCAAGAGGCACTGTGTCGAAGAAGGACATGGGGCTGCGCAATATGTTATGTAATGCTTTACGAAGCATTTTGGCGGATGATGTCAGGGTAGCAACGTTTATTACCAGAGCGACACACAACACACTCAGAACTGTAACATATTACTGGTCTTTTCAAACTTCGATCACCGACCATTTTTTCTCATCTTCAATAACTGCTTGCTTATTACCTTCCATCTGTTTTTATTTCTACTTTACTTCCCAAGTAAAAAAGAAAAAGGGTCAAAATGGGGTAAGAGTGACAGTCGGGGTAAATGTAAAACGTCATATTTTATGCGAATGAATCAATTTTTTTCGATTCTCATTGTATACAAAAGTTTATTGATTAATAATGATTCTACCGAATGATTTGAAATATAAAAACATTTTGAAAATTGTCATGTGTCACGTTTACCCTGAATTGTCACTCTTACCACGGTTAACCCTATATGTTACCATATATGCTACATATGAAATTTTTTTGTTTTGAAATGTATTTGCAGTCCAAAAAGTATTTTATAATTTAAAACAGTCAATTATTAATTTCAATCAAACAATTTTATTATTTAAAAATTATTATTGTTTTAAAATCAATCAAGTTTATTTTAACATCGGAAGGAATAAGCAGCTCGTACGCGTTAGGAACATTCTTCAATAATGAACTCTGATGATTAATCTTAAACCAACATTAATGCTTCAAAATTTGTTTTAGTTTATCAATGCGGTGTTGATTTTTTTGTATTGAACAAATAATATTCAGAGATTTTTTTTTGTCACATTCGAGCCACCATCAAAGATCATAATCGGAGATTTGAAAACGAGTATCTCATAATCGAATTCTCACAAAGCATTACAAAACAAACAAATAGACACATTGGTGCTTCCACGACACAGCATAAAATTGACATATTAATTGTGCGATAACAATTGAACATACAATATCCAAAGAGATTAAACAAAAAAAGTAACAAAAATAACCCAAATAACAAAAGAATAAAATCAAACAAAGAAAATTTTGTTTGCAAAAGAATAAAAATGAAAACAAAAAAAAAGAAAAAACAATAATCAATAAAAACAAAAAAAGTTAAAAAAAGAACTTCGATAGATAGTAATCTTAACTGTTCAACAGTTTAGAAAAACCAAAATGTAAAAATAAAAATTGTTGTAAAGTATAAAATAAAAGATAGCATTTGAAATGTTCGTTCAATTACAGCGACTGAGAGGTGTTAATTTTATTCTATTCATTTTGATTCGTCCGAAACTTATCGTACGACTTGGATATGCGCATGAACATGCCAAATCATATTAATCTGAATGCTAAAAAAATTTTTGTTACAAATGTTTGATCTTTTCATTTTTTGTTTTGTTTGTTCTCTTTTCTGGCTAATGAAATTAATCATCGATTAAATTGACAACTAAATAAAATCATACCGAAAAGAAACAAGTCATCCAAGAACGTAGATTAAAGGGTATTTGATTATCAACGACGTCTACATCTTTGCCAAGTCGGTTAAGGATACGACCATTCGGAGTACTATCAAAAAATGACATCGGATTGCGAAGAACGCGTTGGAGCATTTTTTTGAAAAGTCCTTTTGAAGCTAGAATCGTTCCTTGTGCCAACAAAAGTGATGTTAAAGATACCATCAGGCCTAGAATAATGTTCATTAACATACTCAATTGGTCCACTTGTTTTACAGTACCTTATAAGCAATATAATTTTGATCGGATGAATTTATGACATTAAAGTAAAGAAACTAAAAAAAAAATTAAAAAAAAATTACATGATTAGCGAAATTGAATGAAACTGAAAAGGAATTTGTGATTTAGGTTTTAGTAACTCTAGTAAAAAAGATCATATATTTTCCATGCAAAACATACTTTGAAAATATATCATTTCATAAATCATATATTAAGCATGTATTGACAATATATTAATAAAATATTGAGTGTTTTTTAAAATTGCTGATATATTGTTATATTGCCAATATAACATTCATATATGAAAAATACTTGAACATATATGACCAATATATTAATAATATATTGAATGCTTTGGAAAATTGCAAATATATTGTTATATCGTCAATATAAAATCCATATACGAAAAATACTCAAACATATATTGACAATATATTAATAATATATTGAATGCTTTAGAAAATTACAAATATATTGTTATATCGTCAATATAAAATCCATTATATGAAAAATACTCGAACATATATGATCAATATATTATTAATATATTCAATGTTTTTGAAATTTGCTAATATATTGACAATATAAAATCCATATATGAAAAATACTCAAACATATATGATCAATATATTAATAATGCTATTGCTATTGAAAATCGCTAATATATTGTTAATATATTGATAACGTATAGACAATATATGATCTTTTTTATTAGAGAAGAGGACTATTCGCATTGAACTATAAATGTATGCTCGTTTGAGAAACACTTGTTATAAAAACACCGATTGTGCTCGCTATCCCATATCATTGCAGCTCTTTTTTTTTTGTCTAATCTATAACTGTGCTCTGTTTGCGAAGTGCAGCGACAAAATAATCACTTAGCCAAAAATAAAACGAAACTCGTGAAGAAACAAATATTGTGAATCATCAAATTTAACAGGGGGGGAAACACGTATTGAGGCGGTGATGCACAACTACCTGTTTTATATTCAACGGTATTTGTTTGTTAGTCATCAAATATACTGAAACCACTAACGTTAACTACGGTGTTGGTTTTAAGATTATTCTTGCCACCGTTCGGACAAAAATTTAATCGCCAAATAAAGATAAACGATTTGGATCAAGATTATGGATCAACAAGATAGAAATTTATTGTCTCGGGCGATATAAAATTTTTGTCGCGATTCCAGCGCAGGAAGAATCATGGTCCAAAATGCAATTGTGTAAACAAAGTGGTTTGCGTGTAACCGGTATATATACTAAAATGTGAGACTGCGCGAAATCTCACGTACCGATGCAAAACAAAAGAACCAAGCTCTAAAAGTGGGCGGTAACACGTTGTCTACAATATCAACGTCCTTTCCAAAACGATTTAATATTCGCCCTGACGGGGTTGTATCAAAGAATCCAACGCTCGTTCGCATCACACCGTACAGCAAGTTGGAGTGCAACTGTTCGCTGCTTCGCAGACACCCGATATTCAATGCTAACAACGCAAGCATCACGAAACTCGCTGAAATTAATCAATTTTTACGTTTTCATTAAATTGGCTTCTTTTTTGTTTTTTGTCTGCTTTTAGCTGCATTTCAGTTCTACTTTCAATTGGCTAGAATTAGGGCTGGAGATGAAATTGTCTGTTACAACAGGTCGAAACGTGTTTTTTGGACTTGCTGGTACAAACATTTGATTTCATATCCATATTATAAACTTTCTGCTTGGAAAATATCTAGGAGTTTATAATTTATTTAATTATTCAAAAAATTTAGGATAACAGTTGCGCCATAAAATCATAAATTCGTTTAATTTGAGATTAAATTTATCCGAACTTTCATTACAAATTATTGATAAATTGAAAAAAAAAAAAAATTAATTTCATGTTCTGAATTGACAATAAAAATTGAATTCAGCATAGTGACGACAGCGCCACCTGTCGGCGCGCGCCAACGAAACTGAGATTTACAGCAAGGTTATGTTTACACTGGTTATTAACGTTTATCTTTAATTAAATCATGTTTTTTCAACATTGCGACATAATTAATCAACTTTCAATTAGTTATAGACGATATTTTATTGTTTAATTCTTGTTTATGCCTATTTGATAGAATTCGCGTTGGAATCTCAAAAAACGCCACTAGAGGCGCTGCTTGTACTGATTCAAAATTGTGCAGGACGATGGCGCAACTGTTATAATTTTTTTTTATTTATTTTTAATTAATTTAGCAACTTTAATAACATTTTTCGTTATTAAAAACTTATAAAAACTTTACAAATAAAAAGAAATTTTTATTCAATTATCCAAACTCAAAATAAACTAAATTTTATTTTTATTTATTTATATGAAAAAATTTATGTCAACTAATTGTTGACTTGACCAAGTGATTTAAAAGAAATCGGGTTATCGTATGGTACCGATGATAAAAAAGTGAAAAAATAATAGAAAACCAATTTTCCAAGCATCAAAAGTTCAAAAGCAACTCTGACAGCATAAAAAGGCTCTGAAAACAAATCATGGGATAAAAACAAATTGGCATTGTTTATCGTGTCTCAAACTTGTATAACAAACACAAACTCTAGTCTATTTATAATAAAACAAGCTCTCTAATCTGTGATAAAAGCGGTTTAAAAATAGAATTGTATAAACAAGTGTACGGTAATAAATAAAACATGCAAACGAGTTTAGTCATTAATGAGTCGTTCAGTGCACTCTGGCGCGTTCGGTATGAAAATTGAGAATGAATGAAAAAGTCGACTTTCAATGACAAATGAAAGCAGAAAAATTTCAATTGTCATGAGTTGCAAATAGATTTTAATTTGAATGAATCCAATTACGTTTAGCTTTGAATGGCGATTAGTCAAGTTCTTCAAAAATTGAAACAAAATCAAAAAATAATACAGCAAACCACACTGCCCTAGTACTTTTGCATGATTATTATTAATGCGAGCACTTGTAATTCTAGATTCGAGACTGCTTGATGTTTTGTCATGGTGCGTTTATTACGATCACGATATACCAAATGAATGAAATGATCAAATCCTGTTGCGAATGATTATTCATATATACAATTATATATACAAATAACAGTAACTTTTCCCACGAGTTAACGATATTCAATGGTTGGTTAATTGTTATTTTAACCCACGAAAAATCATGCTGGTTGATTGTTTGTTTGAAATCCAAATGAACAGTTGATTGATAATAATAAAATTGAATTGAAAAAAAAAAAAAAGAAGAGAGATATGATTCCTCGATTTGCACGGTGATTCGCAGCATCAAAGGTGGAAGCTTCTGATGTCTATTTGTCAGCTTATCAAGCGTAAAATTGTGATGATGTGATAAGCCCGATTTCGCCGGAATCTTACCTTGTCCGATGCCTAGGGCACCATAGATGCCTAGGTAGCGATCGCGTTTCCAGGCGACCGCCGTGTCGTTGTCACTTGACCACTTACTTAACCACACGTTCGAACCAATGCTGAACATTTGGAACATCGCATTCATGACAATTGTCATCAATGAAAGGAACCAACCTACCGATTTTAGGTAGTGAGAATACACTTGCCATTTCACCTGAAATCAAAATTCGAAATTTAATATGTTTATCATGAAAATTCACCTTTATATAAAATATATCAACGCAATATGAAAAAAACTATAAAAACACTATTATAAAATATTCAGATTTAGGTAGTACAATATTTTCTTTTACTATAAAATCATATTTTTTTGTAGTAATAATATACAAGATTAGATACGTAAAAGAAGTTTTGATTTATCATATTTTATTACAAATTGCAAAAACTCAAATGTCAGATTTAAAGTTACTATTGAGAAACATTCTTTTCCATATAAATTATCTTCAAATTTCATGTATAATACAGTTATTTTCATAAGATTTATATAGTTATTTTCATAAGATTCATAAGAACGATAAAAATTGCAATGTAATTTTTCATGAATTGTAATTTTCAAATTGTAAACGTATATCTTATATGGGGTAAGATGGAATTTGATAAAATGCAGCCTTACACTTCCAGTTTCTGTTTTCTCTATTTCGATGAGTTTTTTGCCAATAATCTGTGAACCATCCTTATCTTTGATGCTATTGCTTCTCAGTAAAGATCCCGAATGTTGACTGTCGATTGATTGTTGTCTGATTAAACAAATCGTTTGATTAGATTAGATTAAATTCAACTGAAATCAAACAAATGTGATTTGTAATTTTCTAATGTAAACACTTATCCTCACCTGTGCAAAGAACCGTTAAGAGACCGACGATCAGAACCAGTTTCACTGATACTATTGGACGTCCTGGACCGAGTGCCCTTAACAGATTGTCCCAGATCTCCAACAGACAATTCCAAGCGCTGCTTAATTTCGCTGAGATCGCCCTGTGATTCATCTTCGTCTTTTACCGCTGAAAATAAACAAATGAAAATTACCAAGGACTGTTTTCAACAACCAGTTGAAAGTTTGCAAAAAAAAACCTACTATTCTACCACCATCAATTTAGCATCATAAAATCAAAATGTTAAAACCAATTTCAATTCTAAATGGCAAATGAAAAGTCGTGTGTCATTTTCACGGATCTCTGCATGAGTAACTCAGTCTGGTTGTTTCGCTTAAACCTAATGAAACCTAGTGACAACTAAGATACAAAATTGACATGATTTCTGTTCAATTTTCATAGACAAATGGTTTCAGGTAACGTAAAATGATTCAAACCAAAAAAAAGAACAACCCAAGAGCAATCTAACCAGCCACTACATACCGCTGTGAAAATAGCGTTACTACGTTTTTCATACACTTACGGTTTCCAACTTAGACCCATGAAAAATACAACCACGTATTAACATAACGGAAACTGCGTTACAATGTTGATACAATCAACTGTCTAGTTATCACATCGACATGTCTTAAGATTGAGATACCAAATAGTTCATTTTGAATTTGAATTTTCATTTTTAAAACACGTCGAATAATACATTTTTGACAAAACTCAAAGTACCTTCTTGCAAGTATTGCACCAGGAAGTCTGCGAAAGCTCCTTTCTTGTCCAGCAGTTCTTTGTAAGTTCCTGTTTCAGAGACCTCGCCGTCTTTCATGACAACGATGTAGTCAACTTCAGGAAGGTACGTGATTCCATGCGTTACGAGAATTCGCGTTTTGCGTTTCATCAGACCGCGAGGCCCGATGAGATTTTCAAAGATGTGCTTCCCCACGTGGGAATCTACTGCGCTGAGCGGGTCGTCCAACAAGTAGATGTCCGACTTGCTGTAGACAGCCCGAGCCAGCGAAACTCGTTGTTTCTGACCTCCGGAGAGGTTGATTCCTTTTTCGCCAATTTCAGTTTGGTCACCGGCTGGTAACATTTTCAAGTCCGGACCTAGGGCGCAGGCTTCCACCACGTGGTCGTAAAGGGCCTTATCCAAAGGTTTACCGAACAGAATGTTGTCTTGCAGAGTTGCGTTTTGAATCCAGGCTTGTTGGGAGACGTAAGCGATGGATCCCTGAAAATGAAATGACATTTTTAATTCCATTCAATGTTTGATATCTTAAATTTCATTTATCATTTGTTTGAAATCTTCTTTCGTGCATTTAATACCTTGGTATTGACACGACCGCTCAATTTTTCCATTTCGCCAAGCGCAGCTGAGATTAAAGAGCTTTTGCCAGATCCTACGGTTCCGACAATTGCTACAAGCTGTCCTTGTTGCACTCTCAAGTTGATGTTACGTAACGTTGGCTTTTCTATGTTTTCTGAATCCCAAGCGAAGCTTCCGTTTTCGATGATTAATGGATAGGCTGACAAAAAAACCATAAAAAAGGACAGATTAAAAGGAAATTCTAAAACAAGTACAATTCAGAATAGAAATTGGTTATTTCGTCGTACCTTCGGACTGGTCGTGTTGTACATTGTGAGGATTTAATTCTTCGGAATTCATGAATTTGTTGATACGTTTCACAGAAACTGATGCCTACGGAACAAGCGTTTCTTATTAGCATTCGCATCTTATAAATGGCATTTCAAAGTTGAACGATTCTTATACCTGTACAACGTTGCTGATCATCATAGGCAACATCGATAATGGAAACCTCAAAATGTTGAACAAACTTAGGGATACAAACGCAGTTTTGCTGTTCAGTACGTGAGTCTCGTCAATTAGAACGTACGTTGCGAACGATACCAAGGAAACCTGCAAGTTATTCAAATTTGAAGTTACAAATTTCTTAATTAAACAATTTAAGGGGACCTCCTGCGCTGAAATTATAATTCTTTAAATCCTCATTTGTACATAGATGAGAAAAACATGTTAATAATTTTAAATTGATAATTAAATTTGCATATGTTGATCATGGCAATTTAAAAGCCAAAATATTTTATTTTCAGACTTTTTGTTAGTCTAAAATAATACGTAACATTAAGTATAAAAAAAATTTGTTTACTAATTTCTAAAGCTACATTTACTGAATAATTTTCAACATTGAACTTTGAACTTTGTTGAGACTGTATTTGCAAAATACAAAAATCAAAAATGGATTCAATTTTAGCCATTTTGCAAGAGGTTTCCTTAAAAAATATAGTAGGGTCAACCGGGGTAAGACTGACACCTCATATTTTATGCAAATGAATAAATTTTTCTTCAATTCTCATTGTATACATAAATTTATCAATTAATAATTAATCTTCTGAATGATTTGAATGATAAAATTGTTGAAAAAAAGTAATGTCATGTGTCACGTTTACTCCGAATAGTCACTCTTACTCCGGTTAACCCTATACATTTTCATGGCCCGTAACTCCTTACCAAAAACGGAGCACAAGACCAAATGAAGCTAGTTCCAGCATTAAGATACGCCGCTTCCTTCAGCACTTGAATCTCCTTGTTCCTGATCTTTAAAATTTGTTCCTCAAACGACGGTTCCCAAGCGTACAATTTCAACACCTTGATCCCACTCAAAACTTCATTCATCAGTTTCACCCTCTCGTCTTTGTTCTTCATCTGTTTGATTTGCAAGGTCCTGACTTTGGCTGCTAGCCACGCGTTCAACGGAATTAGGATGACCATCACAGCAAGTCCAGCAAGCACAGAAGGGCCCAGAATGTCCCAAAGGAAATACAGCGCAAGTGCGATCTGCACTGGCGCCGACCAAATCATGTTCACATAAGCCATCACGTCCATGAACCTCTGTGCGTCGACCGACATGAGGTTCACAATTTCTCCCACCGTAGATTCTTTTCTTGCAGCTGGCGACATTCTCAAAGCTTTCCTGTAGATTGCGGCTATCAACGCGGTTCGCATCCGAAGACCGACCAAAAACATCCGGTTGAAGTACTGGGAAAGTACTATTGTTTGAAGGAGAGCCGTTACGAAGAGGAGGATTGCATAAAAGTAACCTTTCCACATTGATTCCTTGTTTGATATAAAGTCAATCAGTAATCTGTAAAATAAAAAGATTGGAAATTAAAATGTTGAGTGTTTAATGAGGTTTGGATTAATTTGTAAAAGTATACAAAGTTGGTTTGATTAATCTTTAATCTTACTTTAAAATTTGTGGACTTATGAAAGTCATCATGTCGTAGATAACTTTGAGCGAAGTTCCAAACAGAAAAGTTGGACCGAAAGCTTTGCAGAGCGGCCACAGCACCGAGGTTCGTTTCTTTTTTCGGTCATTGTTAAAGTCCACATGTCCCGACGACTTCCTGAACGACGCCTTAGCATCTTGGGTACTGGAAAATTTTGCTTTACATTTACGATGCAATATAATCAAATTCAAAAAACATACTTAACTTATCCAAACAATATGTTCATTCTTACCTACAATCAATCCAAAATTGCCTTGTTAGCAAACATAAAATTGACATATTATCATTATACTTTGAATCATGCAATTAACTTGGCAACTTTTCCGAATTGTACCCGGCCGTACCACGCGCAATTTTCGTCTTTATCACAAATACTGATTATTTATTGTTGTTATTATTGTTGTAGCTAAAGTTATTTATAATTGTCAAATCCTTGAATTAACGGGATGCGGATTATTTTACACGAAAATAGTTACATAAAAGATTCGTTGATTACATAATTTTAAGTGTCATTAAAGTTTGTGATTCTTTTATAATCGTCATTTTCAAAGTAACTATCAGCTTTGTTTAACTTTCACACAAAAGTCCATGAAAACTTTGAATCGATCTGTTAGTCATTTGAACGTTTGACTTGTGAAACCCCCAACAAGAAATAATCTGGCTTCGAATTCGGAATGAAAACATTTTGTTTGTAATAACAGATAGAGAGAGAGAAAGAGAGAAAGAGATAGAGAAAGAGAAAAAAAGTTAACAATGAAAAAAATAGTTTCATCGTTGAAAAACAAGATTCATTTTCATGATTCTATTCCTTGAACGCCTTTTAATTTATCATATATGATTTCATAATGAAACTTATCGCTGGTTGAATATTCGAATATTTCTCTTCAGTTACACACTGGTTATCACGACCTCTCAAACAAGAGCTGCTGATAACAGAACTGGTAATAATGAAATGTGTCGTGTGCGTGCGAGTACCATTGCACCAAACCTGACGTTATCTCACGCTGACAAGATCATCAAACTCTAAATGTTTCTGGATGATGTAAAATTGAACTCACTTTTCGTGCTTTTGCAAACTTTTCATCCAGTATTTGTCGAAGCGTGGCACGATCTCGCAGGCCAGATCTTCGGGGTTCATCGACCAAAGATCCGACGTCTCCAGCGGCTTTTTGAATCCTTTCCATGCCAGCGAATTGAACCATGAGAAAGTCAGTCGCGATGGAAATGACGCGGCTTGTTCCGGGCATGGCTTGTCAACCTGAAATGTCAATAAATTGAAATCCAACAGTCCAAAAAGTTAAACAAAGTAAAGTAAGGTGATACTATGGTTATAATATACCTATTTGTTATGTTTGTTTAAAATATATTTTGAATTTATTCTGAAATTGGAGACTGAGCAAAACATTTTATTTAAATTAATAGAAAAATAACACCTAATCTTCATGCATTTCAAATAATTTAATAATTATCCAAAATAAGATTCAATTTTAAAACAAACTTAACACAAATAGGTACACTATTTATTTATTCATTTAAATTAATGGGAAATACCCTTGTTTCCAACATATAAATCCATATCAGTATATACAAAAAAGAAAAAAACAATAATATATGACTCATTTTCGACAAATTGGCTCTGACAGTAACAGAATATAAAAATAAATCCTAAAAAAAACTTTAAACCGTATTAGATACGTTTACCTTAAATAATGTTCACATACCATAGGATAATCTGACGATTTTGGTTCCGCATCCACCAAAAAGTTTAGCAAAAATATCAGCACAACTATTGGATAATAGATCATGTAGGATACAAAATAGTAATATCTCTCGTCGTCCTGGAAAGAAAAATTTACGATAAATCATGTGATGCACCACGGGGAAGAAAAGATTACGAGATTATTGATGTTCAATTTTACCATCTCATTTATCAGCAAACTTCTAAACTGCACAGCCCCACACAGGGAGACGAAAAACCAAAATAAAAAGAGCAGACCCGAGGTTCGCAGGCCATGCTTTTTGTTGTAATATAAGAATAACAGTGCCAAGGTCTGAAAATGATAGAACAGAACGATTAAACAAATAAACAAACTCACTTTATAACAAGAGTTCGATTGTTCCAATGATTGTCTCCAATCATTGAACAATAATAAATCTGTTATCCACATTAAGGTGACGGATTTAAATTTATTAATTTCAACATTCAACGGCCGAATAATTTTATTCAATGTTGCTCAGCAATAAAGACAAATTACAATTTAATGTTCGTCAATTAAAGAACACATTTTTTCCGCTCGACTTTCTGATATCAGAATCTTTTGTTTCCAGTCGAAATTACACTTTTTTGTTTTTCTTGCATTTAATCCTCCTTTGATATACTTCAGACTGATTACAATGAATCAGCATGAAAAACGAAGGTTCCTGCCTGGTATTTATAGAATTTACATACTTTAGTCGACAATTATGTAATGACTTACAAAAGTAACTAGCTGTACGCATGGAGTAAGATAATCCACCGCGTAAACGGTTGTGTAAGTACTCGAGTAGATGGCTTTGATCAAGTCGGCAATTGCCAGCGCTATCAGCGCAACGTTAAGTATCAGTTTGCTCAAGTACTTCCATGTGCTTGGAACATTTTTCCACCTGCTGTTTAGAATGTAATATATCTCCAATAAGGCAAAAGTCCAGAGGAATGAGCACGGCGTCCATATCAATACCGTTCTCTGAAAGCAACTCGTCAAGTCCGGCCTGTCTGTGTTCCACGTTACATTCAGGTCCTGGAAAAAAATTTCATCAATCTATCAATAACTGTCTCGCTCGCTATCAAATCTAATCTTGATTTTGAATTGCAACGCGTTGCGAAATAATGAGTAATCATACGTGATTTTTCAATTTTTCTACTTCATTCCCTCAGTAAAAAAACTCATATATTGTCCATATATTATTTTTCATAAAATCATATATTGACAATATATGAACAATATATGAGTATATTGGCAATATATGCCAATATATTGACCATATATTTTTTAATATTTTCATATATGGATTGTATATTGGCAATATATTGTCAATACATTGAAAACACATTGACAATATATGGATGATATATTGTAAATATATGTTTTATGTATGGACAATATATAATCCTTTTCACTAGGGTCTTTTCATACAGTTTCTGGATGTACTTTCAATTTTCTTCTCTTAATATTTTTTTATTCCAATTTTCTTTCAATTTTTTTTTCTTATAAAATTTTATTTGTTCATGAATTTTGTTTCAGTTTTTTTTTCTGTGTCACAATTGTTTTGTTTATTCAATTTCTAACGCTACGGGGCTTTAATTCAATG
>JAAMPD010002669.1:0-13546 GCA_025266255.1 Trissolcus basalis
TGGTTCAGTCTCCATCCCCATAGCTGTTAATTCGCCTGCCTTCATTTTTTATCAAAATAAATCATGTTTTTCAACCGTTTTTTCAACTGTACACGGTCAGTTATATGAAGTATTAATTCGTAAGATTTGTAACAAATATTACTATTTTTCGTACGAAACTGGATGTATAGGTGCAATGTTTGTAAAATTACTATTTCTAATAGTATAAATTGTAATTACTAAATATTCATACTAATATATGATTTTTTCGTTGAATCGATTCATATTTTACTATTTCATGTTTTAGTTTCTGATTTTTTTCATGTTCGTTATTAAGAAAAATCTTTAATAAAAATTACACATATCTATTCTAATATTTACTAACAAAATTTACTAAAAAAAGAAAATTTATGAACCAAATAATATTAACCTTCAAACAATTCTTAATATTTTTTGAATTATAGAAATTGTTAGATGAAATGCATTCATTCAATTTGTTATTTCTATAAAGAAGGTTATTTCTATATTCATACGCATACATAGCCTAACACTATTCTTAACAATAACTAACCCTATAAACGCTGTACATAATATTAAGCCGCATTTACAATCATACAATCGCATACACACACACGAACATAAACAGTTCCAAATAGTTTATATACTACACAGGGTATTGTAAGGTACTTGTGAGAAAAGTGGTGTGCATCTATCAAATATGCATTTAAAAAAAGTTGAATAGTTTTTAAATTATAATGCATACAAATATTTAATAAATTTGATATAATTGGATATATTTTTTACCTATTCAATGAATCAAACATAAAAAAAGGTAATGTAAATTAAATTTACAAAATATAATATTTTAAATCCACATTTTATTGACATAATGCATGTTATTGTTCAGTCTATTATAACATGTTATACAAGAATAAATTATCTCATCTTTTTTCAAAAGGGACCATCCGTAATCATCTATATTTATCGAAAACGCTTTCAAACAATCATCATAACCAAAGTTATAAATAAATTTTGCTACAATAAAAAAATTTGTATTATCGTCGTTTACACAAATAGTATCAACTATATGAAATTTCGGGCTCGTCGAGTCAAAAGTTACAATTACAGTATTGCGTTTTATGTCAGAACCCATAAATCGAAGACATTGACTTACATTAATCTTTTGATTTACGTCGCTATATGGCAATAATTTGAAAAAACATAAATAATTTCTTAAATTGCAGATTGAAAAAACGCACGTACGCGCAGAACTAAAATTTGGAGACACAGCTGAATAACTCAAAAATCTATAATTTAATTGTAATTGGTGTCTCAGCGCAATCGTATGACAAATATTTATTCTATTAATAGAGACACGAGATACTCTTATGCCTTGTTGGTGCTTGCTCTCAAATCGCATGCAAGCAATGTGACACAGAGGCCCTACGTTTATCATTGAACGAGCATAGTGTACAAGCAAGTGATGCTTTGGCTTGATATATTTTGGATGGAAACTCGATAACAAACTTAGATAATCGGATACATAATCTTTAAGCAATAAATGAGTATCGGAACGAATTATTTTACTAAATACAATTTCTAAAATGCTTTTTAAAATAAGGAGTAAATCCCAATATTCGTCTTCAATAATAATAAGATCTCCGATGATGAGATTCAGATTCAATGCAAGATTAAGCATCTCGGACGAAGACATTATAATCAAAGATTGCTTAATTTGATGCATTGTAATTTCTGACGGTCTATTAAAATTGCAGTTATTACTGTATTTGAAAGTACGAATCCTATTATTTAATGACTCTAATGTGAATAATTTTTTATTTAAAATAAAATGATTCAATATCAGGGCAATATCATATCGGCAAATTCCCTCTAGGATGTCGTGTTGAATATCTACTGCCAAATTAGTGGAAATATGAAAACCTGGGAGATTGTGAAATATACATGTGCTTTTTATGCCCGTCTCTTTTAATTTGTTTAAACTAACTTGCTCATCGTATGATTCAATACTTCGAAGATTACATTCATTTTCATTAAATACTTTATGAATATTTTTGGAATCAATCAAGCAAAACCGGCAAAAATGAGAAGCAGAGAAGCTTTCAGTGAAACCCAAAATGGAGTTGAGACCGAGATTATCTCCAATAATGAGTCCTAATTTAAAGTACAATTTTGTGGTACCAGTGGGTAAATCTAATGATATACCCTCGTCTTGTAAAAAACATAATTCTTCAATAATTCGATTGAAAAAAAAATTATCTCGAATAGTTCGCCTGTCTAATGTATTAAATAATACAAATAAGAAAATGTTTTCCACTTTAGCGACATATGAAGGTGGTAAACAAGGAATCGACAAATAAAATGCGCCACATTTCGCGATACCTCTATGTGACCCTAACGGGTTGTTTGTTTCGTACTCATCGAAGTACAAAAGCAAAGGGAACACGTTTTTGTCGCCATAAGCATGTGATTTTTCGTGCCAAAGTGGAGTTTGGATAAAATTAAAAATAGTTTTTGTATGAGATTTTACAAATTCAATATACTGTAGGGTTTCATCTAAGACGCCGGGTAATTCGAAGAATTTTTTGAACACTTTTCGTATTGGTATAAATTGAGCAGTGACAGGTACCACTTTACGGACAGGTACTACAGACTTAGTCTTAAATTCAGTTCTCTCTCCAACAATATACGGTTCTGGAGGAATGAATGTATCGCACTGTTTAAAATGTGAAAATCTACGTTGTTCGGTTTCAATATTTTTGAACGGATCAGAAAACTGATTTACAATTTTACTAATATCATTTATCGATTTCTCAGTCGCACTATTTTGGACCAAATAATTTTTTAATTCTTCTTGAATCGAGTTTACAATGTTTTTAATTAAATTATTAGTATTTGAAATAATGTCGTCGATTCTAGTTCTTGCTAAATCTGAATGTTGGTATAATTTTGCGGTAAACAAAAGAGCAGCTTCTTTAATAATACTAATTTCAGAAGGAACATCATTTTTTATTCTACTTTCAAAAGATGAAGATCGCATCTCATTTTCTGGAAAATCGTCATCAAACATTGATTCATCACACGCACTATTTATATCACTATTTGTATCACTATTTAAATCAATAGATTCATTGCAAGTTTCATTACAATTATTTTCATCATCATTTTTTGAACTGATATCGCTTAAATTAGAATCATTAATTTGAACCTGTTCATGAAAACTGTATCTATGGCTAAGAAAAGAATTTAACGCAGAAAATCTCCTATAACAATCATTTTCATTACAAAAAAAAAAGTTTTCATTATAATGTAATTTCTTTACGTGGTTAATCAACAGCTTATTACTTTCTAATCTAATATCACACAACGAGCATGTAAACATTTTAAAAACATAAATAAAATAATTCGTAACAAATTATACGCAAAAGAATTTAACGAAACAATCATTAACGAATCATGACTAAGAAAACTTTTGATAAAAATCTAAAATCGGACTTGTCAAACTAGAGAGACTATCTAACTACGATGAAGCCACTATCTTCTGCAGTTCGTTCTGTATCCATCCAACAATAATTGTTATCGAGGAATTCGAAGGTTCTCCATGGATGGTTATGTCGTATCCGCCAATTTGGATGAACTGCCACAATGATGTTGCATCTACGGGATATTTGCAGTCGAAAGCAAACATAGCTTTGAAGCATAAATCCAGTGCATGTAAGCAAGAGTCCGTTGCATAATAAATATCTTCAACGTAAACAAAACTTTGTTCGATTTTAGTCAATGGTCCCACCAAAATTATCAGCGGTTGTAAAGTGGTGCCATTTTTGAAACAGTAATTTCTAAGTTTTTCCACACTGGCTTCAATATCGGTTACATTCTGGAAAAAATTTAAATTAAAATTTCATCATATATAAATATGCATAAAATCAAGAAAATGAGTCTAATTTTAAAACTGAAAAGAGTTATTTGAATTTCATAATTATGTTTCTAAAATTATGGCAAAGTTAGCAATAAAATATTAATTACAATGACGTGTAACAGAAAAGAATTTCGCCTTTCTTCGAGACTTCTCTTTCTAATAGTGTCTTCTGGATTTTTTGTTTCTCCTTTCTTTCGTTTTGGTCCTCTTTTCGCTTTATTTGGCTGTATTACATACGGTAACAAATAGAGTATGACTGAATCTTGATTTTCTATAAAAAAATTGATGAAAAATTAGTTTTGTTGATAAAATATATGTAAAAAAAAATTAAATAAATAGATCGTTTAGAATATTAAACTTAAAAGTTACCAGGGGTCAATGATGGTAAGGATAGGACCAAAGCTTTGTCATTGTTTTGTTTTATATTGGTTATCTCTAATTCACGAATAACGGCCTGCTTAATGACATTCCAACGTTCAAAAAGTAATCCACACTTGGTTTTGTACATCGAGGCAAAATCTTCTTTCAACTAAAAAAAAGATTAAATATAATAATTCCACATATAATTATAGATAGTAATGATAATATTAATTGATAATCATTGTTGCGAAGCTATAAGTTGACAATATAGTAATTGTTTTTTTAATTGTGTGAAATATAAATTGAAATTATTGTTCCGTGAAAAAAGAAGTATATGTGGTAGATACTTTCTTAGAAAATCACATCGGTCACTTATTTAACAAAAATTGTATACTAAATTATGAAATTTAAAACTAGTTCAATATTATTTGATATCGAATGAATATCAATTACAATTTCGTATTTTTATTATTCATCAACAATTTATTCATTTTATTTTATTCTTTACCAAATCCTGTCCACGTTGATGTTTCAAAAAAGAAAATTGATCAATGTAATCTTTAACAGACAATCCAGTAGCCAAGATTTGTCTTCTTGCCAAGTAGGTATCAGTCCAATATGAAGCAACCTGCTCCCACGGTTCCGTGTTACTTTTCAACCACTTTAGTAATTCAGTTTCTGTAAATTATAAATATATCGTGTTAACAATTAAAATTTTATCGATAAAGATATATATACATACAATTTTTCAACTACACAAATGTTTATTTGCATTGAAAAAAATCATAGTTGTATAAGTATTGTTGAGATAATAAAATATAACAATAAGAACTAAGTGAATGTGTTGCATTTTATATTTACCAGCTACTTCGGAATGATCATTCAAACGTGCTATACTAGTGGACGGTGTGTCGTTTCTTTTTTTCTCAATCAAGACACCAGATTGACACAACTGTGTTTTTACATAATTATAATGATGCCAAAGTTTTCCTGTATTAGGAACAGTAATATGGTTGTCAGTATATCCAGGTGAAAAATAAGTTTCCTTGACTTCCCCAGGAAAAATGCTTGCTATTGTCCTAGCCAAATGACTGAATCGCTCACTTGAAATTCTTAAAAAAACATGAAATTGTTTAAATATTATAAAATAGCATTAAACAATGTTTTGATAAATAAATAATATTAATCACGAAATATTAATTGTAAAATAATAAAAATTTAGTTTCTTTACTTGAACTCATTCAAAACAGATCCTGGCATTAACGTTGACATAACAATGCTTTTTTCTCGACGTATTACAATTCTAACCAATTTTGATCTTACATTTTTCAAAAGACGATTACCATTTTTTTTGTAGCATGCCATTATTTCCTTGCCTTCAGAATCGAAAGTCAAAAAGTTTTCTAAATCCTACACATTCAAACCTTTCATATAAAAAATTGTCATAATTATATATAAAAATACAAACAAAAAATTTTTATCGTTATTTACCAAAGAATCTGTGGCATTTGGTACAATGACAATTGGTATGCTTTGATCATCAGTTGAAACTTCTTCCTGAAATTTGTATACATATACTGAACAATCTAACCTAACAATCACCAGTGTATTTATATTAGTTGAAATCTAATTTATTTTATTTGATCAAATTTGAAAATGAGTTAATAAATATTTACCTGATTTTCTATGTCATCCATTTTTGAAAATTAAGAGCACGTATTCCACAAGCACAATTTTTTTCTTAAACAACAAGACAATAGACAACAGACATGGGCTCTTCGCTGTATGTTTACAAATTTATTGTGAACTTGAGCTTTGTTTCGAAGAACGACCAGAAGTTAGTTTCAATAATTCAAATAATACTAACATAAATAGTAAAATTTGAATTTTTCTATTTAACATATACTAACTTCGTTTTATTTTTTAATTCTTCTGTATTATTTATTGGTATTTTTTATTTTTGTTAATTATATACGATAATTTACTATCGTAATATCAATTTTCCAAAACCGATATGTACTATATGATATTATATTAGAATTTTTCTTATTTATATTAGGTATTTTTAATAGACTTCATCCTATACATATATTTTAATACAAAAATAGCAATTTTCGATACAAAATTTCTGTTAGTGTGTATTAAACTCGAAAATTTCACAGTAAAATTCAAATTTCACTTTCTATCAAAAAAACAAACTTTTTGTTTACTTCAATGTTTCACGTTTCAAGTTGAAGAATTGTAAATGATATTTCTGACAGTTTATCAAGAATAATTAATTGTTGTTATAAATACAATTTGGCAGTTGAAAATCGTGTCGGTGAAAACGCTGTTTGGAACTTGGGTGATGGTTTTTGATCGAATGAAGCAAGCTATTTAACTGCGATCACAGTGAAGACGGGATATAAGTGCTCGACTGCATGTGCTTGATTGTTTCTCGAGTTCTAAGATATCTATATTTTATTCACTGTGAAATCAAGTTATTGCTGCGAGTTTGTGCCAACTTCATTGACTCTAATTAGTGTATCGTCCGCGATGCAGTTTCATTGAGAACATGATTGCTCGCTACCATAGAAGTTTCTGAAGTTAAACGTGAATCATCAAGGCTTGTAACATCGAAAGCGAACCGAATCCCAAGAGTGTCGACCAATTAAGGTTAGGTTAGACAAAGTTCCACGGCACGTTGAATGCTCCGTGCTACAAACGAGATTGAACTCTACCAGGGCTAGGCTAATTGTATAAATTTACAATGAATTAGCAGCCCTGGGACGCGCGAGCGCTTGCTGGGACAACCTCATCACATTAAGATTGTTTGGTGACGAAAAACTGACTTTTCCCTTTCATTTGTCTTCACACCCTTGGACTTTCTCAACAAACACTCCATTAAAACTCCCAGTGGTCGTGACGCGTTTAAAAGCAATCGGAAATGTCCAATCTATCTGAAACGTCTTTTAGATTTTCATCTGTGTGGGAATACACATATGTACACAGTGAATATTTATTATGTTTTACCTATATTTTTTTAATCAATTTTCGTATACCTAGGTAGAAATCAGCCAACGTTCAGCCGATGATGGATAAATTATTCTGTCAACATCAACCTTAAACTGTTGACACCAAACGCGCTCTCCACATAACCTTAAAATGTAAAAGCTCATAGACTGCGCGCACAACTATATAGCCACTTCACTCTAATCAAAAGACAGAGAGTATTTCGTCTAATCCCATTGGCCCACACGCACATTTATACAGCCGTAAAATAAACAGGCATCGTTGTCGTTCCAACGACAATGGGTTAATTAACTCAACACTGTTTCTCAACGTTGGCGAACAACGTAGGATCAACGTAGAAATAACATCACTTGTACAATATAGAATTCATTTATTGTACATCGTTTCATAATCTTACGCGTTTTGTCATGTGCATGTACAAAACTAATTATAAATGTATCGTAGAAGAGGCCCTCACGGATGAACATGCATCCGCGAAAATATATAAAAATATATAAATGCATCCGTAGTAAAAAGGAAAATAAAATGGAACTATAGGGGCAATATATGATCGATATCAATATATGATAAATATAATAAAAATATAATGCCCATACATAATCAATATAATGAGCATATAGAAAACGTATATGGCCAATATATGAGGCTTTTATTGCCATATATGGTGATTTATCCGTATAGCTAAACGAAAAATTCAAAATTTTTCATTATATTGACATTATAATGATGATATACGTTTTCTGTATTGCCATTATATTGTCATTATATTGACAATATATTGCCATTATAATGATCATATATGATTCATATATGATTTTCGTAACATTATATTCCCATTATATATATGTTTCTACTATCTTGAATAGCATATAAATGATGGATTTAATGAAATAAAATGTTACGAGGGTTTAAATTGGAAGTTGATTAAATATTGGAGATTTTGTTGTACCAAGAATTTTATACGGCTTTTACTGGAATTTCATCACAACTGTGGAATTTTGTCTAAAATTAAAATTGATTATCAACTTTCTCATATAAAAAATATATACATTTTAGTATAAATCTACACTCCCTATGTAAACTTTGTAATAAACTTATATAATAGTTTTGATATTATTGACAGCCATGAAAAAATGCTATACTCATTAACTTTAGAATAAAATCACAATATTAATAATATGTTTCATCATGAAAATTAGGCATCATTCATAAAAAGTGATAAGTTTTGCGCTTTAAAAATTGAGTATATTTTTTTAATTTGAAAATAATATTTTCATCCAAATCACCCAAATTAAATTGTAATTATAAAACAAAAATGTAACGCTTCATGTTTTCTTTTTCCATAAAAAAAATATGTCAATATGACTGGCACGATGTTTGCATCAATATTTTGTAAATTAAATAAACGAAAACAAAATAGAATAAACGAAACCATATTACAGAGAAAGTTATAACAAATCTAATCATTTGCTTTCAGCGCGCATTGATACATAATGAAATAAAAAAACTATGATCGCGAATTTTATTTGACATATTTGACAATATTCTGAAAATATAATAAAACGCGGCTCAATCATTCAAACAAATCTGAATGTTGCATATGTATGAACGCATAAATAATAATATTAAGTGTCAAAATATTATTGAATAAATATTCATTTAAATTAGACGATTGCAAACAAAACAAGTTTGCACAAGATTTAGCATAATATTGGCGAATCATTTTGTGGTAAGCATCATCGACTCGATCCGTATGGTAAACACTGATAAATCATCAGCCTCTCTCACATTCCACCAGGGCATCTTTTTTGTAACACATTTTATATGATTTACACACTTCCCGGATGGATTAGCTGGCTAGGACAAGTCGAATTTGATATCGATTGTAATTGCTTTGGGAGAAACTGGAAAAACTACTTCGCCCAGAAGAGAGTATACATCTCGGGGTAATATGATTTCGGGGTTTTTGTGCTAACAAATGTGATGAATGAATCAAGCCGAAAAAGTGGCCATTGATTAAAATGAACGACATTTGTCTTGATCGAGTAGGTGTGTCATTAAAAGAGGGTGTTTTCTACGATGGTTGCCTTATTTTAGGTTCTTTCGTGTGAAAAATTGAAAATCGCCGAACGCTCTTAAGTATCAGATCGGCGATTCAGGTCAGATTAATGGTTTCCATCAGACTGGAAAAAATACGGGCAGTTTTTCCAAGTGGCGACCGTTTATATAGACATCTGCTGTCTCTGTTTTCCGTATTTCTTTATTCTCAAGTCATGAAATGCTCAAAACTCGATTCGTCTGAAAGCAACTTCTGGCAGGAAAAAAGCGAGGGCAGTTGTGTGCAATCTTTGTTGCAACATATTCTTTTATTTCGTCGGCTGAAAAAGAGTGCAAAAATTGGGTCATTTTTGAGCGGAGTTTCATCAATTTAACTTGGTTTTGTTATTTTCACTAGACTAGACTTAACGCGCCCTCTTTCAAGTAATCACCGAACGTGTGTGCCTTTTTGCATTTTCAAAGTGCAGTTCAGCACTTATTCCAACTTACAAAATAGATTTCATATATTTTAGCCGTTCAACTATAAACTCGATGCATTTGCAATTATCGAGTCCCGTCTATAACTTCGGTTACTGTACAATCTGCAATATCTCAGCGACTATATATTTCACAGATTTTTAATTCAACATATTTTCCTGTACACAATTCCTCATTAAATTCTATCAACTTTTTCATACATTTTGCCATCGTAACGGACGAAAATTCGACGTAACAGAGTGGTTTCAATTGGAAATTGAGTGTACTAAATTAACAATCAACCTTTTCGTCGAATGCCCTTATGATGACCTCCTTTTTCAATTTCACATCCAGTTCTACTTGAAGGATAATGGATACTTTTCACGGATATTGTATTGTATTGCTAAATGTTTTGAATGAAAATATAAAAAAAAAAAAACAAAACAATCGGTCGTTGAATATTGATGATACAAAATATATTGATCGCGTTATCTAACATATCTCATTAACTAAGATTCACACTTGGGCGCTTCAAGCCAACAGGAAATATAAGCTGGTAGATAGAGACGGAGAGATAGATTGTGGGCAGTGGCGTCACGTAAATCGTGCGGGATGTTTCTCGGGGTTTATCATAAACTCTCAGACAACCTTGAAGCTGCCAAGGTCATCGTAGCCATCTTGTATCTCGTGCAGGATCGGCTCGTTGAGCCGCATGATTCGCCGCGGGTCTCATTTTTGGTTTCACTGGGTATCCCATCGACTTGGCCGGCTAGGACCGACCAGAAGCAAAAAGTTTGCTCCGTTACAATATTTACGCCCTAGAGCCTGAGTGGTATCCTGTTACCGTTAACATAAACGCATTTCATTTCACTCTAGAAGCTCTTTCAACGGGGGAAAATAATACCTCTTAGAAAATAGAATTCACACAATTCAACACCTACCTACACACTGTTGAAGACAACATTTCTCATCTGTTTATTCTTACTTTGCTAGCGTAATTGATATTAAGTTGAAATCAAGTAAAATGAAAAAAAATTAATACTGTTTTAATAAAAGTATTCAGTAACAATCAAAACAGGGAAAAAGAAATGTAAGGCAATGAGAGTCAAAGATATTTTTATTCAAAAAATGAAATAAAAAAATGTAATAATTTGTATTTGAATTTTATTTAAATTATTTTAAATTATTTTAAATTTAATCAGATTAAAAAAGACAATAAAATTTAAAGAGATGACAGTAAGAAAATATATTTTTAAACCTTTTGACAAAATTTGAAAATTTGTGTTTTAATAAAATTGGAGACTCAGAGAATACGAGTCTAATATTTTTCATAACAAATTGATTTGAACATACGGACGTAATTATTGTTGCCTCGGTAAAACAAAGCCGGACATAATTATATTACGACACCAGTGGAATTAACCAAAAAAGGGCTTTGCAAGTTTCTCTCATTTTGGATGATGTGTAAAGTACAAATCTACAAAAAAATTTACCAGAGAGACAGCTTCAAATAACAAATACATCGGAATTGGGTTAAACATATAAGGCATAATTACAGATCTAATTTTTGTTTGTTTAGCAAGGACACATTAACAATTAGGGATCGGACGNTAAAAAAAAGTCTGATTCAGTTAACTCGGACTAGTTCACATGAAATATACGATTCCAATACAAGTACACGAGCAGATACAAGAAGTATGTAGATAGGTCGCTCTCTCCCCACCAGAGCTCTGTCACCATCGAAATCCGCAGTGCCATGGTTGGCATCTAGCCAATTCGAGCTTGGTTGCCCTTGCCCGGGATCACACTGCACATCTCTGCAAAGACTTTGTCACGTGTTTGCGCTCCACACAGCACAAATAAAACGCGTTTTCTGTATTTTTATTTCCGGTTTTTAATTTTCTATGTTTTCGGAACGAAATTTCGTTTGATGTTACAAAATAAACGGCGAAACAAATGAAACATCAGTTCAAGGCAAATATGACGTTGAATTTCAAAGAAACGAAAAACAAGGAGCAACGTGTTTTGAAAGTTATAATAATTCCACCGTTGATAATAATTCAACGCGAAACAAACAACTTGTTTGATTTACACTTGGAATTATTGGCATTAGCCTCGTATTTTAGATTCCGCTTGTAGTCGTCATTCCCAACCATTTTCATGTCAGTGGGATTTGCAAGAAAATTTATGAAGCCCCGCGATGAAAACTATCCATCTTACTGTTTCTTCGCACATGAGTCTAATACGACAAGAATCGCGCCCTTTTTCTCACGCCAACCGACATTTTCATGAATGATAATGCCCGCGGCTATATATTCGTCCGACCTATCAGCCTATCTGATTTGATTTTTACCCACGTTGTCAGACCGCGCTAAGCAGAATAGATCATCCAAATTTGAGAGAAAGAGAGAGAGAGGAAAAATAAAGCAGAACTGGCACGCACTCTGTAGGTACAATTTTTATCCGCAGCGCCCATTAATATCTCTTCAGAGCGAAAACTTGGTTGGCATCGAGAAACGTGCTCTGGAGCCACGGACGTTCGAATACTTTAATGACTGTTAATCGATCAGGTTAATGTGTATTTCAACCGCGGTTAGTTCAGGTGCATTGGCACCAATGTTTGTTACGTGCACGAAACTCCAAAAGCCAATAACTATTATGTCACAATATCAGCATAGAAGTGACCTAAATTTAAGTATTGATTTGAATCAAAGACCGTGGACGTATCTAAAACCTATAAATTATAGGTCGTTTTCAATTAAACGTTTACGCCATCTTCCCCCGTTTGGTTTCTCGCAAAAATAATGATTTTTCGAAACGTGTATATATATATACGACTTTAAAAGAAACATAACTTCCTTTCTATGGTCAATTTGTCTTGGTTCAATTGGAAACCATTAAAAATCTATTACCGTGCTATTGCGATTCGCTGCTTTTATAACGATCGACTTGAAAAAAAAAAAACGTACAACTTAACAAATAAATTAATCCTACAACAATCCAGGATTGTCGACAGACTTTTCATCCGAAAGCGGTTTTCCATATAGATCGTGTCGTTTTATTGTCACGCTTAACAGCAACAGCCTGAAATATCAGTAGGAAAATAGTTTTATGGCACCTTTTTAATATAGATTCCATTTTCGCAGCTCTTTATCCATCAGCGGCTTGGCTAACGCTGCTAAGTACATTTGATTGTAAGTTGCCAAACGATTTAAGTCTGATTTACAGCAGCGGTAGTCGCACGTGAGCGGACTTTCGGCATTAAACCACTATTAGCTCCATGGCGAAGTAAAATACCAAGTTTCATACTTTCGGCATCATATGATGTATAGCTGCGAACTTTAGGGTCTGAAATAATGTGATAGTAAAAGAGCTCGACTTTATCCATTGTTTTAAATTCGTTTTAATATTTTCGTTAATTATGTCGCGAACGCTCAATTCAATGACATTGAACGTTAAAATAAACAAATTTCAACTTTTTTATGAACATTTAAATAGTGCAAATTATATTTTTCGCCATTTAATTACGAAGAAATAAAAACTGGTTTAGATTAAACAATTTTGCTTATTCAAACGGTACAAAAAAAACTCATTCAAGTTTTTTTTATGAACATTTTCCACAGGGATAAAAATATACGCGGAAATATATTTCAAATTTATATTTTTCATATAAATTAAATATATTTTTTCGATAAAATATATATTCATTTTATATATCATTTATATAACTTATTGCCGCTTTAT
>JAAMPD010002670.1:0-13550 GCA_025266255.1 Trissolcus basalis
ACAATCAAATTTATTTTTTTTTTTATAAAGACAAAATCATTTCTTTTGAAGTTGGTTGATAGTAGTCTTTGAGCTTTGGTAATCAATTTAATGTTGTTATTAATACATTTTAACAATTTTAAAGTATTAATTAATCAAATATTATGACAGGAAAAAAATATGACTAATATTTGCTTCATTTTTTTTTATATATAACAATCCTATCCTAAAACAAAAGAATAATATGATTCTCAACATCGAGGCACTTTTTTTTATATTTCCATGTATATTTCTTTGTATAATATAACTGGACAAATAAACCAATATATTTGCTTTTCTATAGATCAGAAAAAATAATATTTGTAATGAAACATTTCATTATGTTTAACGATGGGAGTTCTTTACCTTACAGCTTATACATTCTTAAACAATGAAAAAGTGTTAATGATCATTATGTTTATACAAGATTAAATAACCCGCATTTAATAAAGTGATTGTCGTTTGAAAGGACAACGAATCATTTTAAATGTACAAAATAGTCATAATTATTAAGATAATGCATGAAGAATCTCTAGCGTTGAAGAGTGATTGACGCGACACGATACATTTTGGAATTAAAAAAAAATGAAAAACAAATATCGAAGCATGTATGAAATTTGATTTGAACCACGTATACTTTGGAAAAATCTTTTTGGAGCTCAAAATAATGTTATCTCGGACCGATTCATGAATTCTTAAATAAAGTAAAAACAGGCAATAATTTACATAAAATGATTATTTTTTCTAACGGATAATGTTTTTATTGGTCTGTCCCCATCAATTAATCTTTTAGCTTTTTTAGTAGTTGAAAAAAAATGACTCGCCTGAGACGCATTAATCTTATATTATATAATGGAGATGGGATCAGTGAGAAAAAAAAGACTGTCTGCTTAGGTGCATTTCTTATGCGAAAAAATATTGGGAAAAGTCGATTTTGCGAGGTAAAGTGACATGCCTACGTTCTCCAATCGGTATGGTTCAACATGTGGCAATACACTAAGGCTGGACCAATGGCCGACAAGTGGCACGAGGCAATCGACTAACCGAATGCAATAGAACAACAATCCGGGCCCACTTTAGCTTTTGCGAATTCCATCCTCATCTCTTGATTTCTCCCTATTCAGAATGCAGTGTTCGATCGCGAAAGCCAGACATGTTTTCGCTTTTAGTTCGCGTGTGGTACGGACGTTTCTATATCATTTCGCGTTCATTTCAAGTTTTTGCCAACGTTCTTAATACAACATCAAATACGATAAATTTCGTTCTTATCTTCAACACCTAATTTGTTGAACCAGTTTATTTCAAAATTTGCAATTTAGAGACTTAATGAACTTGACGACCAAATTTTCAATATCGGAACAACAGGATCGTGTCATGCGCCTGATACATCCCCATATTACATTTTCACCATATTTCACGATCACTCTTTATTTTTATTTTATTTTTTTTATAACAATAAGAGTTTTGCTTTTCTTATATATTTCTGATCCAACTTAATTTTTCTGTCCTTATCTGTTGTATTATTTTTATATTATCAATATCAATACTGTTTTTTGATCAAGCTCCGAGAAAATTAATTTTTTAAAATCAGAATATCAATTATACGCGTTTTATTTAAAAAAATATAATGTTCAGTTCAAAGAAAAAATGCAACAATTGTCTAATTACATTTGCGCATGAAATTGGTAAAAAAATATGTGATCATTTCGAGTAATTATTTTTTATTTTTCAATGATGAAAAAGAATCGATTACAAAAAAGACAAAATTATATATAAAACGAATAATTACATGCGATTGAAAAGAAGGTTAATTTTAATTGTAAAATATAAAAAAATTGATTGATATTGAAGTTTTAACATAGCGCTCTAAATATGCATTAGCAAAACAATTGTAATAATGTACCAATTACTTGAAAATCATGTTCGAACAGTGGTGAATTTTTTATCGTGCTTTTTTCAGCGTGGTGGCATCATTGTTCCAAAATTCATTGTGCGTTTTGCGTGAGTATATAAGATATAAAATTCATTAATCTTATGAGTATATCGTCGCCCCAGAAGGAAAAGGGCCTATTTCAAAAATTTCCCATTTAAAATACATGTGGGTCAATTTTGAAAAAGGCTCTTTTTCTTCTGGGGTGACAATATAAATCAAACAATAAATTTTGGTTATCGTAATTATGAAACTTCTTCTATCAATTCTCATATATTATCTTATTATGTAAAATACCTTGAATGCAGTATTACTTAACATCTCTGCATGCGATTTTTGGGACAAAACAATTTAAGGAACTATTCAACTAATTGTAATCATTATTGATTCAAACTAAATTAAATTAAATAAGTAATAAGTAATAATTTTTTAACGGATAGATATAATTTTCAGCCGATTACATTAAACCATGCAAAAGACAAGATCCTGAGTTAGATCGATGCATTACTGACACCATCGACAGTCTTCGTGACAAATTATCAGAAGGTATTCCCGAACTAGAGGCACCTTCTATAGAACCGCTAGTTTTGAAACAAATACGATTAGTTCGTGGACCAGCCGGCGCACGCTTAGACGTCAATTTAACTAATTTGCAGGTAAAATTGACTTTTTCATCATTCTCTTTCTCAATGGAAGGAATCAATTTTCAGTAAGATTTATGATTGAAAATTTCATTAAAAATTTTTAACATGATGTTGTTGCAAAAAGTTTCATGAAAATGTATTAAGAGAGTGCCAAATTATATGGCGTTTCGCAATTAAATATAAAATCGCAGATTGCCAAGCAATTTCAGTTGAAAGAGAAATTACTGTTGTTTGGACATTGGTATCCCGTTTCTTGTGTGCAAACATATGTACTTATACTATTATTACGTTAATATTAGTCTGTTGTCATTTTTTCTTCTTTTTATTGCTAAGAGAATCTTGCTGCAAAACTTGCTACATAGAAGCTAAAAAACATTAATTTAGATTAATCATGTTTTATAATCGGGAGTTCAGGTAAGAGTAAAATATATATCTCTTACTGAAGAATAATTCATAGAATTACACTCTTCACCGAGTAATAAATAGAGCAATACAGAGCCTTTGTTACTATAAAATTAAAATTGAAAAAATATCAAGTCATTTATTTACGAATAAGTTTATTTAGTGTCAATTGCACTGACAAAATGATATTTTTATATTTGAGAAAAAGGATAAAAGAGTATGGGCTCAGAATACATTTCTGAAACCAGAATTTTTTTATCTTGACATTCACGGACAAAAATTGGTAAATTGTTCATAAATAAATTGGTATGAGAAAATTCCAGTTTTTGATAAGATTATCATGAAAAATTACATTGAATTCTTTCTTTTTATTATTAAGGTTTCAGGGCCATCTACGTTTGTTGTAACAGATTTAAAAGCTGATCTACAGGATGGCGTAATGTTTACGTTCAAAGTCAGTTTTGATAAACTGAATTTCAAGGGAAAATATTCAATTAATACAAGACTTTTGATACTGAGACTGAGCGGGAGCGGTGATATAACTGGTAGTTTCAGTAAGTTGATTTATTACTTTCGTATATCGTTAAATTGTTCAAAAATCTCTGTCACCAACAAAAATCTATATCTATTCAAAAAGTTTGTGTATACGTAAAAATTTAATCAGATCCAATTATTTTTACCTTGTAATATTAATCATTTATATTAATATAAAAAGTACTGAATATACGAATTCCAATATAGTGTTGAATGAATTGATTGATTTTTCTGTTTAAAACATTAAAAATTTTTAAATTTGGAAACATTGAAAAATTTTAAAAAAGTCAGTTATGTACATCATGTACATCAGTACATGTCAATCTGTAATTAACGTCAGTCATTTATCAGTATACAGACTCACAAGGTAATGTGTTAAAATGTTTTTAAATATAGGAGAACGAAAATTATCATAATGTCAAATTGCATTTTTTGCTGTGTAAGTGAACAAAAAAAATCTTTAGCAATATCACGATTTTAATCATATGTTAGCTAATTTGAGCGGTTTGTAAACTTGCACTATATATTAATTATTTACTATGCAAAAGTATGCAACCATGATACTTTTAATACAAAAAATAATCTACGGCTCACTTTCAGATGATTACGACTCTGACGTTGTGTTGAAAGCTCATAAAGTACAAAGAGATAATGACGTTTACTTGAATTTTGAACGAATGAAAATTAAAATTCGAATTGGAAGTTCTAATATCCATCTTAGCAACTTATTCGGTGGAGATCCTGTTCTCGGTGAGTTGTTTATATTATCCATATTTGGTTTGATTAAAATGAAATATTATATCACCAATAATATTTTAATATTGAAACTAATACCTTTAATTTTTAGCTAATATACTGTAAACTTTTACTGTATGTTTTATTTTCTTTCTGCATAAAAAAACTGATAAATTTAAATTTGCACAAGAAAAACTTGCCTGTTTTGTTATCCGAAAATTCTTATAATTTGTATACTTTTATTACAATTTTTATTTTAAATTTTATCCAATTTTGAGTCACTTGTGTTTATCAGATTTGTCAGATTTTACTATAAAAGTTGGCATTTTTTATCTTCAAATTATTAGTAATGTCAATATATATTTTTTAATAGTGCTTTTTAATGTCTGATATTTTTCATCGGTGTGCTGAAATGAAAATATTAATTCTTTATTTTAATTTTTAGGTCCTGCTAGCAATGAGATTTTGAACGCAAATAGTGGGTTGTTTTTGGATGAAATAAGACCAGTATTGGAAACTGCACTTGCTGAACTTTTTACTGATGTTGCCAATAAGATAACTAGGTCATTTACATATGACGAATTATTCCCAGTTTAACCAAATACCTATGATAAGTATGCAAAGATTTTTGATTATTGATAATGTAAAAATTAGTCCGACAAATTTTACTCGTGTTTTCAGTAACAAATTTTCCCTTTATTTTTTTTTTAATTTGCACTGATTCCTTTTGGCATCGATATGTCATTTATAATGTTTTGTTATACCAGGACTATGTCGACTAGTATATAGTCTAAATGGGGACCTATATACCTTTTCTTTTTAGTCGATCTCTTATGCATCCGCATATCAAGAAAGTCATTTGCATCTCAAAATTATTTGTTATTTTTACCACACAGATGTAGTGTTGAATGCTGATTGAAATTCTAATACAACATTCATTTGAAATAATCAGTGTAGAAATATTCACAACGTTTGAATTGTAGAGTGAAAAATTTAAAATTAGAATCATCTCAAACAGTTAATATGTTTACTATATGTGCAGAAAAGTAAGAACAAAAATTACGAAATTTACCAGGTTTTTATTTTTTAATACTTTGATGTTGAATAGGTTCTTGATTTGAGATTAAAATATATGTTTTCTCATTGAGTTATATAATAAATAATTTTGTGGCAAATGATATATTATTCCAGTGCAAATGATCGTCAATTTAAAGAAATTTAACTTCAAATTAGATGTTTTGTTAACACTTGTGATTTTTTATAGGAAAAATTCTTTTTAATGATCTAATTAATCTACCATGAATGTGACGATTTTATAAAACCTTTCATGTTATTAGATAATTCTTATATTTACAACTGAATATACAAAATCGTATATTTTTTATCAGAACATACTATAAAAGTCATTGTTCTTTAAGTGAGATACTATTCTTTTTCAAAAAATAAAAACTGCCTACATAGACTACTTTAAACATTTATGAATTACCTATTGTGCAAGATGAATTTTTTTTAAAGAGAAAGGCTTGTATGCATGGACAGCTTGTATAGCTAAAGCAAAGTTTAATAGAAATAGATATTAAGTGAATTTCATGAAAATATTTATATGTATCATGAAAATTAATATTGTCAACATTTATTTATTTATAGTTTTTTATTCAAAAGTTTTTGAAAAAAAAATCCCTAAAATGTGTTTTTTGAAAATTCATTTTAATTTATATTTTTAATAAAAATGAAAAGGATTGAAATATAAAAAAATAAATATAAAAATAAAAAAAACACTAATCTAAAAGTTGGAATCACTTGTGATTATTGAGATAAAAAAATATACTTCTTTTATTTTTAAGTTTTGAAAATTACATTTTGTAGAATAAATAATTTTATCAATATTATAATTTGAAAAGCTGTAAACAATACTTTTACTTTTATAATATTAATCTTATATTAAAAAATCGATACAAAACTCAAAATGATTTATCATCTTAATTTGTTCTTAGAGCAATAATCTTGTATTTTTAAAGCTAATTTTGGAAGTAAATGAAATAACTAGAACAGGCTGTACAATGGAATGCAGTTTTCAGAACAAAGTCGTAAAAATATCTAGCAAGATCAGATGGCGACACTGCATGGAATGTTTGGATTCAATATGATTCTGATAAAGAAATTAACTGAGTAAAATGACAATTTACTTTTCAAATTTCCAAGCAAGTTCCCCAAATAATTAATTTTTAAGCACATATACAGAAAGAAAAATTAAAGGAGAATAGGTGGAGCAATCATATGTTGAAAATTTCGATGGAATTATTATTATTACTTAACGTTTACTTATTTTCCTTAAAGTTCGGTCAAATTTTCCGACGAATATCAAAAAATTTGAGTGTAAAATTTTCATACTTGTCGGATTATCTAACAACAATAGAAAAATGATCTGTCAACGTGTACATATTGTTTTTCAATACGTATATATTAAATCTGAAGCTTTTATCAATTGAAATTTAAGGTTTTATGCTATTGTATGAAGCAAAAGACTTGTATAACAACCTATTTTTTTCTAAATTCTAATAATTTTGTGTATGTTGTTGTATATTATAAATTATATGAATTTATATGATTAATAGTGCAAACAATCGTGTCTTGGCTATACTTATCAAGTATCTATGAAATTGTTAATGTAATTATCATTAGGTTTTCACCAGTATATTTTAAATTTAAACTTTCAATTTTCTATAATTTTTATTACATTTTATAAATTGAGAATGCAGAATACAAATTTCATTTTGCTCGTCAATTTGTTTAAATTTGATACAATTTTTAAGATCTCATTAGAAAAATATTTTCAGATAGATAAAATACTTTTTGTAAAAACATGAAGTGTTTTTTTTTTTTTGATATTGCAAAATAGAGAATATTGTAGTTGATTATTTTGAGCGCTAAAAATAACGTCACAATTTGAAATATTAATCTAGAAATAAAATAATTATGTATATGTTTATAAAGGAAAGTTGAAATAGTTGTTACTAAAGTTAATTAATTTGTAAAAATTGAACGCATGTTATCTTTGGTTAAATTTATTTAAATGCTTCATGAAAGTTTTACTTTACATTTTATAACGTAACTTATCTTAATTTTTCGCCATATGATTTATTGTTCTATATGAAGTCAGAATCGTGTAGTTTATATCGAACAATCAAAAATTCTGTTTTAATGAATGTTGAAGCCTTACAAGGCTTTTCTAATGTCAAATTACAGTGATATATAGTTTTTTTGATGATAGTTCAAAGATCCAGAAAATTAAAAGTAAACATAGTGATTTGATGAAAAGATTTAACTCTCGTAGTGGTAAGACAATTTATAAAAATTTACTTATAAATTAAATTGTAAAAAACTTATCATGTTGTCTGATTTCGACATTACATAATAAATAACAGTGCGATGATAGATTAAGGTTTTATCCACTTGACTAGGTCCAATCGACAGTGACCGTTATTAGAACAAAGTCAATATAAATATATATAAGTATATTACCCTCAAGTTAAATTATGTTATAGAATGCGATATATCGTGAACATGGTGGATATCTTATTTTCTATGAACTAACTAATTCTTATGAGTCATTATATCTTGAATGGTAAAATTTCATCTTTGGTAAGTGTCGCAAGTGCTCTGGCTGCCAAACCTTTAGCAACAGCAGCGGCAGTATCATCTACAATAGGACTAGCAATATCTAGAACCGTCCTAGGATTTCCGTTGAAGAAAGCGGTCACAGCATCAGCTAAAATATGACATTTAATTGAGATTTCATTAATTAAATTTACTTTTTATGTATTCGTTTGTTGAAATTGAATTTCTCTACAATACCTGCTAAGGCTTGCGACCCTTTGGTTGATTTTAATAAAATCTTTCCTCCATCGACTCGGGTTTTAACTACTAAATTGTTGATTTCAACTCGCCTTATTCCATTTTTATCAGTTACTTCTTTGCCAGATGCTTCAGCATATACCATAATTTTAGCTAAAACAGAATATCAAGCATTTGCAACGTCACCTTAATTATCCGAAAACATATACTTTAACACCTTAAGGTAGTGCATAAGTTATATAGGTGCAACAAAAATGAAATAAATGATGTCTCCATGCACAAGTGTTACAAAGACAACATGAGATTGAGTTATGCATCACCTTAAGGAGAACGAGGGTTTACAAAAAATTCGTTGATGTCCTGTGTAAAAATTAACAATTAAAATATTTAATAAAAAGATATTCAACGATTCATATAATTGCGGAAAATCATTGGATATATTATTTATAATATTTTAATCGTTTTAATATTAAAATAAAAAAATGTCCAATTTTGTTAATATCAAATTGAAAATTTTCAGTGTTCAAGGATTAGTTTTTAAGGATCATGTCGAATGTTCATAAGATATGTGAGACAATATAGTATGCTGTACAAAATAATGTTAATGATAAAAAAATTTTTTTAAAAAGATCACAAAATATTTTGTTATTATTGTAGTTCTTAAACATTTCATGATACTAATTAAGGTGAACGTACCTAATACGATTACAGTGTACCTGTTTGTGTTATGTTTGTTTAAAATATATTTTGAAATTGTAGGTTGAGCAAAACATTTTATTGAAATTAATCGAAATCTAATACCTGATCTTTTCGCATTTCAAATGATTTAATAATTATCAAAAAAAAAGAATCAATTTCAAAACAAACTTAACACAAATAGGTACACTACTATAACCGTATTAGGTATACGTTTACCTTAGATAGGATAACATTTATATTTTGCAATGTACCTTTGCTCGTTACGGTTTAGAAGTAATGTATCTCGTTTTCGATAAGAACTCAATCAATTTTGTTTATTTTATGTCAATTCAAATACAATTATAAAAAAATAAATTGAATGTATGTTCGAATATTTTACATATATGCGATATATATTGGCAATATGTTAGTGTTAGCTATTTAAAAAAATCAATATATACTGTTTATAAATGTACAATATATGTTATACGAATAAATAATATATCAATTTATCTTTTCATTGTGAATAAAAATTTATCAGACATATGAAAATAATTTTCTGCGCTTGAAAAGGGTCACGTCTCGTTTAATATTTCATAATAGTAGTACTAAACCGTTTAATTTGTCTAGGTCACAACCTCTCTCTTTGTAAATAAAACTCGGATTATTATTTTAAAACAATATGAATGCTAGAATATGACATAATTATGTATATGTAACACAGATTTACGTACGCATAATCAAAATGATAATAAAACATAATTAACGCTTGCACAACTGTCATATGTGTAACGAATTGTATAACACGTTTGAAAGTACTGCTCGTTTTCAATCGAATGTTAATACTTGATAATATATATGATTCATATATTATCTTTAAAGATTCAATTAAAAAATAAAAACAAACAAACTGGTATCCACAATGAAAACTAAATATTTAAATACGTTTGTTTCAACTTGATTTGTTACACTCAGCAGACTGTTTACAAAATATAACAACGAAAGTATTTGTTCGTGTCATCTGTGATAAATGGGAACAATAACATTTATCAATATGTAAATATCTTTGAATTTGCTGTTAAAGTAATTCCACAAACATCATTTTTTAATTGGAAAATTTTCATATTTGGTTGACATTACGTAAGTTTAAGGTGAATTAAATAGAATGACATAAATCATTAAATTGCAATTTTGATAATTAGTTGATTAACCTACTATCTGACTAAGAAACTACGTATTATGTATGCTTATAAATCTGTGGATATCACAAGTAATTAAACAAGTGTATAAGAGTTACATACATGACCAGTTTTTTGAACTTTTGAATTTCTCTTGAAGTGACTTCTAAAATTACGGTTCAGAAAGCTCTATTATAAAATTTCTGTTGTAATGAAAATATAACTTTGTCACATATTTGTCAATTTATTTGTATTATGAAAATGAAAAATGACATGATATACGTACTGAAATTTCCTTTAAAGTTTCCAACTCCAACTAGCGGCAATAACAAGAGTCTTCCTTGAATATCATAATCGCCGGAAACGTCAATACGAGGGAAGTAGATTTTCAAAGTTGCAGTCAAATCCTGCGGATTTGCTTGAAGTTCTTGAATATTGTAATTCGCGCCACCATAAACTTGCACATTACGCAAGTTAGCTTTTATTTTTAGAGAGTCTAGTTGTCTATCTATAAAAAGCGATGGAATACGGAATGGATCCATTGGTGGTAAATTAAGACTGCGAGCACCTTTCACTACATGTGGCGTCAGTAATTTCACTTGTTCTAAAACACATTTGTTGAACTGATTTGATGGTAATCTTGTGTCACATGCACGAACATCCTCAGCTGAAAAAATGTCGAAGTTTAATGAATTTATCTGACATTTTTCACATTTGTGAGAAAAATCAAACGAATTTTAAATAGACAAGTAACAGATATTTTATAGAATTCTGATAGGGTTAATCGATACATAAAGAATTTATCGATGAAATTATTTGCATAACATTGAGATTATTCTTCTGAAGAAAAGCTTTTTTGAACATTATTTGGAATTTTAATTTTGAAATTGAAGTAAATTACATATTTTTAATTCATATTTTTTTATCAATTAATGGTATAAAAAATATACAACAACAATATTGTGCGGTCAATATAATCATCAGAGTATGCGGTAATCCACTTTTTGCGATGCACTTGCAAAAGTTGAAAGTGAGTTGGCAGAAAGTAACGTTATTATGTCATTCAGCGATGTTGTATCACTCGAATTATTAAATTTTTAAGTATATTTATCAAAATTATTTCTCAAAATTCATTGGGAGAAATTGTTAAAAAATCAATTTTATAATGGAATAGTAATCTATTTAGAAATGTAGTGCATTTGGAAGTATAAAAAAGTGTGCATGAATAAAATGTATGAAAATCATCTAGTTCATTTGAATTTAGTTTTGAATTAATCAATAAATTTCTATAAATTTTAGTTGTAAAATCATAAAAAAACCTCTCATACTTTAGTTAGTGTAAGTAAGATTAAAATCTTCTTTATTTCAAATGTTGAAGGGAATATATATTGAATCAGTTAGAAAGACGTAGACAAATTTAATCCGAATGTTATTTTTGTTATATAAATATAATAACAAATATTGACATGACAAATTTACCATTTATTTTTAAAAATATATTGATAGACTGTGAAGAGTTTATTGTCATAACTTTAAAATTACATTGATATACTAATTTATTATAATATTTTTGGTCTGAGTTCAGTAACATGAAAAAAAATAGGAAAAGTCAATAATCTAAAGAAAAATGTGTTAAAAAGAAAATTACGGATAAACGAAATGAAGTATGTGGGAGAAACGTTTTAGAATAAAACTTACGTAACGCAGAACTGCAAAAGTTGGCTCCAATAATTAACAAAGCACAAAGTATTATTATACGTGTCATTATAACTTGATGAAATTTTGTAACTTACAATAGTAAGAGCTTTATCGAGATCGAATTATGATGGTCCTGTCGCAGTGATATGTGTATATATAAACGAGACTTTCTCTGACACCCCACCCTGAACATCAGGTGAATTTATCAAGTTACAGAGATTCTTTTTTCTTTCAGGGCCGTATCTGAACAAATAATGATTCAACTTTTTAATTAAAATTTACACTGAGAAAATTGAAATGCAACAAAATCAATCTGGTAGTAACCATTTTGGATAGTAACAGATATTTAGTCATAATGGTTGAAATATTATAATTTAACTGAAACTGGATCATTTCTAATGTAAGCAATGTATGAAGCAGTTTCACTAGTAAACTTTTGAGGCGGTAAGAAAGGATTGTTTTTTTGGAAAAAAGAAATTCAGGATCGAGAGAGTACAATTATTTTAACGTTATAAAATATGTTACGAACAAATTACAAAAAAAAAAATTATTAGTATCTGTTTAGTGGGAGCAGAATGCGTCTTTCTCCCTTCAAACAGATACTTTTGGGCACTTAATATCCATATGCACTTGTTACAAAAAGTATCGTATGTACCTTGGGAGGACATTTTTGCAGGAGCAAAAACTGACTTTTTTCCCATGGTGCATAATATACTATTTAACACTAAGAGTATTTAAGCATGTTAAAAAAGTGAATTGCCAAACTCTTTATTTGAGGATTTACGTTTAACCGATGAAATTGAGACTGAAATTCGCATTATATGGATATAGATCGATACACTCGACTCTTTATTTATACGAAATTTATACGAAAATTTTCTAATTGTAAACCTTTTTTACCGGCGCCTTATGATCACCATTCTCAAAAACCTCTATCTAAATAAAAGGGCAACGGTTAACTAAGTTTTTCTTTATTTACATCCAACACCAAACAAATTTATTCGAGCAACTAATCTTCATCAATAACTTACTGAATTTTGTGAAACTCATAATATTTTTTGTGAAATAAGATGAAAACGAATACTAAGGTTGAACTACGCATATCACACTGAAAAAAAAAGGATGGTTGAATTAAGTCATTTGGACTTGAATTTAACTAACGTGGGATAAGGATACATCCAATACCATATTTTCTTTAAAAAAGTCAAAATGGGCGTTTAATTCAGCCTGTTTGTGGATTTGAAGCAACGACATCGAGTAGTTGATTGAATTTTTACATTTAAATTCGTTAATTTATTTCTTCGCTTCATGTACAGTCGCAGAATAACAAACCTTATCTTCGAAATTGCATGAAAAAACGTACATCGCTGGGGGGATTCGATCACGCGGGTCCTACACATCTCGAGTCTAATAACGCATACACTCAACTCGCTCGGCTATCGCATCACTTTCAAATGAATTTCAGTTTATTATATAAAAACAATTCCGTCTTTCAAGTGCTTGTTTTCAAACAAATCGATTGTAAAATATGTTAAATAAAGAAAACTTCCTTCTTTTATTTAATAACTTGATATTTTACTGAACAATATCAGAATAAATATAACTGATAAAGGTGAAACGGGCTGAATGTAAACAAACATGAACTTAGCTTCTAAAAGTGTACATTTTCAACATCAGTATAGAGTTGTTTCAAATCCACGAGCAGTTGAATTAAGAAAAATGACTATAATAATTAATAAGTTACACGCGTTATTAAACTGAATAAAATGAAAATTTTCAGTTAAATCAAATGTTAACGATTTGATTTAATATCATATCCTTCAATATCACGATGAGGCTGAAAATCTCTCTTACTTTTTTTTTTTTTTTTTTCTTTAG
>JAAMPD010002671.1:0-13546 GCA_025266255.1 Trissolcus basalis
TATGAAAAAAAAAAAAAAAAAAAAAAATGAAAAACTTCCAAAGTAGCCAGACCGCGCGGTGTTTCTACAAGAAGAGAGTGTTTCGAGGTGAATTAAAACTTTTGATAAAGTAGCGGAGGGTTCTGCCTCAGATGCACCTGTAATCGAATGTCATAAAGTTGGATGTCAATGTCACTTTTATCCCCGAGATTAAACCAACGAGTGACTGCAATATAAATTAAAATACTTTTGCCATTAGTTTTTACTATTATTTTTCATGAAAAACACAGAGAGATGTCTGTGTAAGAAAAATTCTGAAACACAAAAAATTATTCGTTCAATTTGTCAAAGAAACTGTCAAGTTTATATCAAATTTATATTTTTATATAAAATATGAAAAACGTCTTTGTGACGAGCATTGAGAAAAAAAAATTTTTTTTGCAAGAACAAGGAATGACAAATGTTTGTAATAAAAATGAAAAGAGTGTAATATGTCTCAATTTGATCACAAGTCAGAGGAACGTCCTAAGACATTTGAACAAACTCGACGACGCGAGAACTCGTTGGCTGATAAGGCGTTGAAACGGGATACTCGGCCGTTGAAAACAAAAGCACCCTTTGATCGGCGCAAAAACGTCGACGAGAATAATAACGTGAGGCCGGTTAGTATAATTAGATCTATTTTTGCTCGTTAATGACACGTTGCAACGGTATCGCGGTCCAGAGCATTTTTAATCGAATGAAAAGATAACACAAGCGAGAGAAAAAATAAAAAAAAAGTGCGATGAATATTGCATGCGGCAAGCGCCGCGACTTTTTTTGTTCCTCCGCCCCTCTCTCGCCCCCAACCTTCTCACCGACTTGTCACTTTTTCGTGCGCACCACACCACGTTATTTGCAAATTGCACTTTCAACCTGCGAGCTCCGCGCTGTTATCGTCGATCCTTCGCGGCTGAAATAAAATTCCAGTCGAGTTTCTCGATCGCGAGCGCATAAATTAATACGTTCACGCGACGCCCGAGTGAGAGATACGTGATGAGGAAATGACGCTCCTCAGATTTTAGGTTCCGCTTTGATTTCAAACGTGCGATTTGCGTCGAACTTCTTTTTTATGTTCTATTTCATTTAGTCACAATCATAATCGAGTCGATTTTACCCGGATATCACGCCGAAATGGTTGGATGTCAAAGTAATGACTGATGATGTCTTGCCGCGAGTTTTTATCAGTTCACAAAAAAAGTGAAGCCTTGATCAATTAATTACACCCATTTTTGATAATATTCAGATGTCAACGTGATGTTTAATGATTGACAAAAATTTTTTTTCAACCGATTTTGTAAAAAAGAAAACTGTAAATTTGAATAATATTTTCCGATCATTAAAATCCGGATGTTATTGCAAACTTATTGGATGTCACTATGATATTCAGAGTGACGTCCAGCATAAAATTGTGAGAAAATTTCATAAAAAGGAAAGTGTAACCTTGACTTATATTTTCCATTCATTACCATTCGGATGTTGTTGCAAAATCACCGGATGTCACGTGATGTTTAGTGGTGTCCAGCGAACATCATAAAGCAAATTTTATGAAAAGAAATGTGTAACCTTGACTGACATTTCCCACTCGTTAATATTCAGATGTAACTGCAATATCATCGGGTGTCATAGCGATGTCCGGTGATGTCCAATGACAACTTTTAATGAAAATTTTATAAAATATAAGCTTAGTCTCGATCAATATTTTCCACTCATCAACATTTGGATATTTCATGAACTTTCGATGATGACCCAAAAAAAAATGATCTCAACAAACTATATACAAAAGAAAGGAAAACAAATCTTCGATCAGCTCATTCAGAAACGTTTCTTACTCGGATGTCAGCGTGGTGTTTTCGCTAAATCCAATGTTATGACGAGAAGTTCACAGGGGGGATTCAGACACCGAGTCAAAAAATGAATAAGGACTGAAAAGTTTTTGCGCTGTAAAGCTGCGAAAGTGGGACAATAGACAGCTGCGTCTGCGAGGTCATCGACGATTACTGAAGGATGGCCGTTGATTATTTCACGCTACGGTGGTGCAACAATGGCTACTTGTCCGTGTGTTTGCACTCAGCGGTGGCTTTCTTCCGTTATCTCGTGCACGCGAATTCGTTTATCGGCGCTTGCTATCTTTTCGCGAGCGCTCGCGCTCCTCATAATCAATTCTCAGAAACATAAATAGACCAGACCGAAAGCTAACGCATAAATAATTAGTATGCACATCGCTCGCGCGCTCTTTTTGTTCCGCACGTTTACAACCAATTGTACGTAATTACATGCAGATTATATGTAAACAAGTGGTATCATAAATCAAATACAAAATAGTGTCGATTCGCGTTTCAGCTCCGTAGAGCGGGCTCCGTTGGAAACGAAATAGAATTCATGTTGAAATAATTATGCCAGTCGTTGAAAGCTTGTGCCTTAAGGTAATATCATATCTGACTTGTTTTCGCGGAATTCGCGCCTTTTGTACGAAAGAATAATGTAAAATTGATTGGTCACGATGGAATATATACTGTTTGTACGAAAGAGATACCGGAGAGACAATTTTTTGAAAATATTTTCCGGATATCCTTATTTAGAATTCATGCGACCTTGGATTTTTCCTCGCCTTTGTGAATTGAAGATAAAAAATAAATAAAATGTTATAGTGATATATAATGAAAGCGAGGCTGAACAAACAAAGTCCGTTAAACACAAGGGCAAGGAACGCACGGCGATTCTCTTTCACTTGGGTGCGCGCGGTTTTCTGTGCACTCGCGGTATCCGCAAGGTTGTCTCGGCCATATTTGCGCCCAAGGACTCTCCGCTATTAAACGTCGTGTATCAGCGAGATTTGATCGTTATCAGTGCATGAAACTGGACAGGTTTTCTAATCCTTTATCTGCGTTTACAGGAGGAGTGCCACAAGAGGCTAGCCGAGTGTGCGACGGACAACGCCGCGAACACTCCCGTCTGCGGAAGCGACGGCGTCACGTACCCAAGCAAGTGCAAGGTCTACAGCAGCCAGTGCCAAGGTGCTTCTGTCCTTATCAAACATACTGGTCCCTGTGCAGGTAATCACGTCATTACAACTTTTTCATTTCCTTTTTTTATCTCAAATTCTGCAGAAAAATTTTTAACGTGAAAAATCCACACGGTTCTTTAATTTACAAGATCCTTATTCTGAAATTTCATTTCAGTTCTAAATTTCAATCTAAATCTAAATCCTGATAACATTTCAAGTTTTTCATTTTTATTGTTTTTTTTTTCTTCAGTTTAATTTTTATAGTAAAATTGTAACATTGAAACCAGAATGTTTTTGATGTGAGTCCTAATAAAAAAATAGAGGAATTTAAAATCAGATATATGGATTTGACTTTTTCAGTTTACAAATGAATTTAATTTAAAAAATTTTGGGGTTTTTTTTGTTAGAAACTCCGCCGTGTTTTTCGGCAAATTTAACAGCACGTTCAGGATCGCGACCGTCCTGTCGCCCGGATGGAACGTACAAGCCTGTGCAATGTCACCAGATAACGAAATTCTGTTGGTGCGTGACCCCGCAAGGTCGACCCGTACCGGACACTGCCGTGAGACACCGCAGACCGCGGTGCGGCAAAACTGGTGCTCGCACCTCGATTCGCAGCGGCCAAAAGCGTCGCTCCTCTCCCTCCAGGAAGAATCGAAGGCACCACGCCACCTGCGACAGAGAAGACAAAAATAAATTCAATGACAACCTTATTGAAAATTTCAAAATTGAGTATAGGAGGACCAACATTTCAACCAATGGTAAATTTTCAAAAATTAACAAATAGATAACACACGAAATTAAAAAAATAAAAAAGAAAATAAAAGTCATAAATGTGTTTTAAGGGTGGAGGAACTTGAGCAATTGGGATAAAAATATGATCTGAATATTAAAAACGAAAAAAAATTGAAACGATATATAGAATGAGTTTTGAGGGTACGGAAATTCGAGTACCCTAGATAGACATGTTTTCAGAAGTGAAAGAACATGTTTTTTCATTCTTTCTAATAAATCGTCGAGTGTCTGCGCTCGCGCAATCGAGCATGTAAGCGTTGTAATTAACAGTTGTCGGGGCAGTGTAATGACAACGATAATTGGCCGTGTTTCATATTGCCTTGCATTATTGGTGCGTGTTTATCAACCGAGCAGGAATCCCGCGAGAAAAAAAAAAGACACGATATCTGTCCGCTGATCTAGATTGAATTCTCGGATACATTACATGATCCAGGCGCCAGTCGTGTCACGATTTATGAATCAATGTTGCGATCAGCGCGACTTATGTAATTTTAAATTACCCCGATGCATTATTCATACGATGGTAATCAGCTTTTTGCATCGACTCGAGCCTGCGATTAAGGGGCCTTAATCAGACGAACTTAATCCGTAATGTTCAAATTAAAAATTATCCATCTCACATTGGAATTACATCTTCGATCAATCCAGTTCTTATTTTTCCCCACTCATCATTTTTTGACTCTCCAGGGGACAAAAACGTCGAGCGAGTTCTCGCTTGGAAGTTCGGAACATTGGACGAAAATGGGGACGGATTTTTGGACACGGAAGAGTACAAGGAACTTCGACGTCTAGCGAAACGAGCGGTCCGACCGAAAAAATGTGCCCGGACGTTTACTCGCACCTGCGACCTTAACCGGGACTCCAAATTGTCAAGACAGGAATGGGCTGCGTGTCTCTCAAACGACTTCACACGTGAGTAAATAAAAATAAATTGAATATCTCTAAATTGTTTGTTTTTTGATGTTTTTTTTTTTAATTATGACATGGATGATGAGTTGTCTAGAGAGGCCATTTGGCTAAGACGAAAATTGGTCGCTGAGTCATATCCCCGATCGGGGTTAAAAAACGGAGCTGCACGCCTGTACACAAGCGAAATGATTGAGTGCGAAATTGCAGATGCAATTTGTGTCTGCTCGTGGCGTATCCTGCGGAAGTTGGCCCACACGACGCGCCGCTGAAATTGATCGACCAATTGAACCCACACGCACTCCTAAACATGATAAAAACCCCTATCAACTAGTCTGGTTTATGTCGCGAGCTCTTTCATCTTGTATCTTTCAATTCCCTGCGAATTCGATCGGAATTTATGTTGATAGTAAAGTTCAATATAAATAAAGTTTCTATTCGAAAATCAAGATTTTAATTTTCTGTATCCTTTACAGCCCCTCCTGAGGATGTTCATCCTGGAGGACCTCCAGGGATGAGTCCGGCGATGAATCCTGGAATGCACTCAGCAATGAATCCTGGAATGCATCCAGGAATGCATCCAGGAATGCATCCAGGAATGCATTCAGGAATGCATCCAGGGATGCACCCAGGGATGCACCCTGGGATGCACCCAGATATGCAGGCTGGATCAAAGAGGATGCAGGCCATGGACCAGGGTACGGGTAATTGTACACCTTTTTTACTATAAATTTAATCATGAACAATGTAGATAAAATTGATGTTGAGAGTTTGGGTTTACATTTTCTGCAGTTTTAAAAGTTCATCATCCTGCTACTGTGCATGCCAGACCAGCATTCAACGATGATCCACCAGAAACTAATGACGAAAGTGACGGTACAGTTCTAAAGTCTGGAAATAATAAAATGATAATGGTTAAAATTTATTCGACCCTTTTCATCTTCAATTCGAGCACAATCATTGCAAAATTTAGTTTTTGAAATTTTTTATATTTTCTAAATAAACAATAAATGAATAATTATAATACATAGTAAATTTGTTGTCAGTTTCTTAATTTTGTGGTAAAAGGATTCATTTTTTGGATACTAAACTTTTAACATTTGTAACAAACGTTAGGATGAAGAGGGTTGAAGTAAAAATGTGAAAGTTGGAAAATCAAAAAATGACAATAATTAAGAATTTGTAAATAATTTTGATATTAATTTTGTTGTTTAGCTAATGATTGCACATCGGACCGTCGTTCAGCTTTGGAAACAAATATTTCACAGCAGAAATTTTACGTACCTTCGTGCACATCGGACGGTCGTTACCAGAAAGTGCAATGCTACTCAGGATACTGTTGGTGCGTTCACCAAGATACGGGAAAAACCATTCCTGGGACATCTTCCAAAGACAATAATCCAAATTGCAATCCAGTTCCCACTCCAAGCAGACCGATAAAAGGTAACAAACTTTCATTCTATTCTATTTGATATTCCATTCACAAGGTGTAATAAAAAAAAATGTTGCATCAAATTATAACTACAAATTTCTTTCAAAGGTTGTCCGGAATCGAAGAAACAGGCGTTTCTTCGCGACTTGATGGATCTAATGAAGAAGAAAAAGAAGTCGTCCAGTCCGAACAGTGAGGAAGTTACCGTTAATTGGCCGGCTTCTGAAGAAGAGCAAGTTGCCACCTGGCATTTTGTCATGCTTGACAAAAACAAGAATAAAGTAATTGCTAAAGTTTACAGAAATTGAGATGCATATATTTTTGCAATATATTTTTGTATATAAACGAATGGTTGGTTCATTATTATTATTTTATTGTTTAGGTTCTTGAGAGGAAGGAATGGAAGAGTTTTCGTACAATGGTCGCGAGCAATCGGCAGCTTCGTAGGTGCGGAAAGAAGCTGCCCAGGTACTGTGATATTAATAATGATCGGAGAATCAGCATGACCGAATGGCACAGCTGTCTCAACGTGCAACGACCTGCACCAGGTATAACATATTGTTTAACATTAAGCTTGCTTGAATATTTTAACTCATAAAAAATGTGTTTGAATGATAAAAAAATGTATGTTTATTATTTGGTCCAGGCTCTGAACAAACGTCAACGACAAGACCACGCAGACTAGGACCAAATCCACTGGATCGGTTCTTAAACGACGATGATTAAAAAGTTGAATATTTTTTAAATCATAATTTTACACTCGATAATAAGTCTTCTCGAGAATCCTTTTCATTGCCTTGATTTTATCATTGCCATGAATAAAAATATTTACGTTTATGTCATGTTTAATAATGTCGACAGCATAGTTATTTTATCTTTTAACTGTCACGCGAGTGCCCGAAGAAAGTAAATGTATACTCGCAGGCTATAAGCTAAGGATAGATTTTATTTTATATTATTTGTTCGTTCCCAAAAAGCGGATAAACAAATTTTAACATTTACATTGAGCGTTTGTATATAAGCCCCTTATTGCATCGAAGCACAGTGTCCAATTCAATCACACAATTTTTGTATTTGTACGATAGTTATGATAATAAAATGAATCAAAATGTCATTTTTTTAAAGAAACCAGTTTTGTTGAGTTTGATAATTTCCTGAATTCCACAATGAAAGTCCTGCATTCTTTTCTCATAACGTTTATTTATTTTTTTTACATGTTAAAAAAATGTTGCATATTTACATCATTTTTTTCGCCGTAATTTAAAATAGATTATCGAAGTATAGATATTCGAATGCAAACGAGAAATATCTACACTTTGCTAGTACAAATTTACAGTCTTATCAGTTTAGAGAATACGATATCACATCATATTGATTTCAACCTATTATAAATTTAGACAGTGTCTATTCACTCACCCCTGTTCCTGTTATTAAAATTATAAATATAATAAATCCAATGCAAAAATATTATGAATATTTTCAATCAATTTATAAAATATATTGAAAAATTAATTTCTATAAGATTAAAGGAAATGATTTGATATGAGAAAAAAAACTGTTTACTTCCGGGGAACGAGAGCGGATGAATAAACATTCCCATAAATTTACAAAAATTGTCATCAATCATGAAAAAAAGTTTCAATTGTACTGAACGTACAAAATTTTCAATAAATTTTTAGTTTTCGTCAATTTGGAAAAAAAATTCTTTTTTTTTTAAAATGACTTATGAACGTACTTATACTAATTAATATTTACAACGAACGTTATTTAAAGTCTGTTACATTATAATTATTTAAATTCGATCAAATTATAATTTATTTACATCGTTCATCACTTTCGTATATGCGTCACATCAAGGTTATCATAGCACTCAGTATAAAACTTTATTAGTAAACGACTGAAATCAAAATAAATTTTTCATTTTCAGATTGATAATAATAAATATTAATTGCATTATTATTTAAAACCAGTGCATGCACTAACAAAATAAAGCTATTTGTTCAATAAATTTTTCTTTTCATTTCATCAATTTGTCTTTTTTTCCCTCAAATTCCTTTTGGTACAGGTCGAATCTCCCAGCTGAAAGCAACATTTAAAGAATATTGATTAAAAAAATGTTGAAATAAATTCGAACCGAATTTCTTAATTTTAGAAACCTCAATAGTATGTTATAACACCCTCAAATGGATATTCCTCAAATCCATTCCTCTTCAAATTCTCTAAATCTTATTTTATATAATTAAGTTTTCATTCCAGGCATTTTGTATGTAATCGCAATACTTTTACTGTAAGTTAGAATATCGAGAGTATCCTGACTTTAATACTTACATTCTAAATAATTCGAACGTTGGCATAACGTTATTCTGAACACAAAAATTAAATTCTCACAGGTAACGAAGCGACTTATTTATAGTCAAAGTTGCTAGAATACTCGGTCCTGGTAGCCGCCATCGACTACGCTGGATGTGGTTTGAGCTGTGGCGTTGGTGATCGGCCGTTGATGGTGGCGCACATGGCCCTGCCTCCTAGGCGGAGCTAAATACTCGAACATGCTCTGGTTATGCTGGGCAAGCATTTTACTGAGATCACAAGGCATCGGATCGGTCCAGAAAAAGTCGTGATTTAACGCAGAGTCAGCGTCATAACGTTTTGATGGATCCAGAATCAGCAATTTGTCTAAGAGATCACAAGCTAAATGATCCTTAACATATGGCTTTAGCCGTTCTTTCACCTAGAAAATTTATTACACTTTCAATCAGACTGCTTATCTATTTTTAGTTATAAAATTTCAATAAAACAAACTTGAATTGAAACATTTCAATTTCATGAGTTACGTTTCTAATAATTCTTACTTTTCTTTTCTGGCCCTTTGTAAGTTCAATTTTGTTGTATAATTCTAGATGCTCAACTCCTGGCCAGATGTCTGGCGTGATGGAACCACAAAGTTGCGATATCAAAGTTAGCTGCTGTTGTTCTGTGTTTCCTTGCATTATTGGTGATCTAAGAGATGCATAAAATATAAAATTATTGCTTATGAAATATTTGTTATTTTTAGTCAAGAGTGAAGATAATTAGAAATACGAGGATAAAAAATTTACCTTGTCCACATTTCGGCCATTATACATCCAGCACCCCACAAATCCACAGGGGGGCCATAATTTCTATCTCCAAGCAGCAATTCAGGTGGACGATACCAGAGTGTAACGACACGATTAGTATAGCGATTCGGAACACCATTCTTATTGGCACTAAAAGCTCTCGCTAAACCAAAATCAGCTAACTTCAATACACCATTTTTCGTGATAAGGACATTCGCAGCTTTCATATCTCTATGAAGAATCTGAAGTAGATCAAATAATTATATAGACAATGTTTTAAAATTACCAGTTGTGGTTTGAAATATTTGTCAATACCTTATTACTGTGTATGTAATAAAGCCCGTTTAATAATTGCTGCATAACTTTTTTAACTTCTCCTAAACTGAATTTTACATTCACATTTGATAATAGGCCTGCTAAGTCGTGCTCGCAAAAATCAAATATTAAATAAAAGGTCGATCTGTGTTTGTTATACGTTGTTGCTATAACAGAAAAGAATATTTTAATATAACAAGTTTGTTTTTAATTGACTTCAGTTGAGAAATAGTACAGTCGCAAACGTACCTTTAGTTCTACAGATTTCAATTAAATTCACAACATTTTCGTGTTTAAGTAACTGGAGAATCTTTATTTCTCTCAGGGCAGTGATTGGAAACTGAAAAAGAAAATAATATCCATCGTCTCTGAATCTTTTTTACTCCGAAAGTTGCTTTAATTAGATTATGAAAATACTCACTCCTTCTTTTTCGTTATCCATTAACACTTTTTTCATAGCAACTATTTTTTTTGGATTTGTTTTGTCCTTAGCTTTGAATACCTCACTGAAATTTCAAAACAACAAATTAACAATTTTATTAATAAAATTAAAATTCGACTGTAAACAACTTTTTGCAATTCTAACCTTCAAATAAAAAAGATACATAAACAATAAAAATTCAAAACATTATGTCAAATTTTTTATTATTAAAGTAAGTTCATCAAAAAGTTAAATTGAAACAAGCAGTAATGATAAACGAATACTGAATAAATTGATGAAATAATGTCTACAGAAAAATGAAAAGGTTTTCATACCCAAAAGTTCCTTGTCCGATTTTCGCAACCTTTTCATATTTGGATGATTCGTCACAATGGATAAAATTGTACTCCTCTATGTATTTCTCTCTTTCTTTGATATTCATTTTTAATTTAAAGAAAAAAAACAAACTCAACAATGATGCACAGTATTTCACAATAATGGCAGTACGAAATGTCGACAGTTGTTTGTCTGACAGTCAGTCTAAGGGAGCAACTGATGATCAATTTTTCAAGCCAAAACAATGGTTCCAATAAAACTGTAAACAAAATTGAGCACGAGACAATAATCACTTTACGAGAAGTGGATGTGGGAGAATATTAACATGCGACATTGATCACTAGAACCAACAAAGAAAGTTGATAACACAATCGACTGTCCCCCAAACTTTGCGAACCGGTTCCAGGTAGCGCCACCAGTCTATGCGAAAAAATTGCAGAATTTTCAAATTCAGATTTAAAGTTTTACTTAAAAATAATTGGTTACATTAAAAATAAAAAAAAATAGTTCACATTATAACAAAATTTATTTTGATAATAAAGCTTTAGTTTGTCAAAGTGTATGAACTAAATGCAAGTTCAATGGAACTGAAATGATAACAAGTTGAGTCAAAAGATGATTCATTTTCACTGGACGAGATGTGTCGCCAAAAATTCGTCAACGGAGTCCGTATCCCATTTGTGAATGTCCAGGACGTCTCGAAGTTTGTTTTCCTCGTCAAATAGTTTGATTATTGGGTCCAATCCGCGAACATATCTGATGTTCAAGTTCTTGTACTTTGACGGCCTGTCGCTCTTTATGAAAGCTACAAACAAACAAAAATAATTATTCAAATATATTCAGTGGGTCATATTTTAGTTTAGAAGAATTTAATGAAAACTGACCTTGAATTTGAGGATAAGCTCCAAATTTGCAAGTACAAACTTCTAATATTGCCTTAGCATATCGATTAGAAACGCCTGAAGCATCACTTTCATCTTTTATGCAACATTTTTTACAGTTATCTCTGAAAAAATACGGATGAATAAACAAATTATGTTATCAAAAGATTATATCTTTAATAAATCATTTAATTTTCATTCAAAAAACTTACTTAATCTCATTTAAATCAGAATAAAAATCAAATTTTTCACAAGTTGAGCATAATAAATTGACTTTGTTGAATCCAAGATGTTTGCAGTCCGTAGCGGTATATCCAGAAGAATGAACATAATTGATCTGCAAAATAAAAATGTTAATTGAATACAAAAAATGGAATGGTTCGAATTAGAATTAGAGTGTTAGCTGTTGTTGATGTTTTTAAATTGAATATTTCAAGATCGAAGTAAATGTTTTTCATATTACCGCTAATAAAGTCAGGAGAAATACAAAGTAATTGTAATTTGCCATTGCATTTAGTGATTTAGTAATTGTTTTATATTTTTCATAGAGAAAAAAATGTGTGAAAGGCAACTGTTGTTACGTGTTTGACTCTCAGGCACTTGAAATTTTGAGGTTATCTGTCAGACTGTTGACAAGAGAGTAAAGGTTGCTTTTCATTAAGATTGAATATCTTCAACCAAACGTGCCATTTTTTAAAACTACTAAAATTGTGAACAATTAATATGATATAATATAAAAAATACACAATGAAAAATAGTAAATAACAAATTCTAACGACTATAAATTTTGACAAACAAACATGAGTCTGTCCTTGTTATACCTATGTATGTATCTCTGTCTTTCACTTTTAGGGTGAGTATTTTTTTTTATATTTTACACTTAAATTTCCTGTTTTTCTTAGTAACAAGAAGATTTTTATTTCTTTCAATATCTGATATTTTTCTAATCTCATTTGATGCATTAAATAATGTTTGTTTCCATACGTTTTTTGGAATTGAAATATGTTATTGCAGTGTTTGTGAAGAAAATACCAGTTTTTCATACTCGCATTTCAAAAACAACAATTTTCTTCCAATACAGGGTGTAACGGAAGTTGTACTTATATACTGATTCTACAAGAAATTGTAAACAAACTTACAATAATGGTTTAATTTTAAAAACGTTTCTCAATTATTAATCAACGATTAAAAAACGACTTCATTTTCGAAATGAAGTGCAAGCGTATCTCAGACACATCAGTTGGTCCGGTGCGCATTAAAAATTCGTACACACAATTGAGTCGATTTCGCAGCCTTGCCAATTTTTTTCAGAGCAGATCTGATCATGACCTACAAGTGTTCAAAATTTCAAGTCGATTCAACTCTCGGAACATTATCAAAAACTAAGTGCAAGCGTATGTCAGACGCAGTTGAACTGCAATCTAAATTTCCCTAACTCGAAACTTTAAAAGGGGAGGGCGTATATCCCCGGAAGGGGGATTAAGCCTCATTCTCTTCTATAAAATTAAAAAAGGAACAACTTACAAAATCTTAAATGAAAACTATCAACAATGTTTTAAGATCGAAGTTTTTCTAATTAAATACTTTAAAAAAAAGGGGGCGTATACCCCCGAAGGGGGGTTAAGACCCCCTACTCCTGTGAAATCAATAAGAGAGGAAGTTACATAATTTTAAATGAAGACTATCAACATTTTCTTGAAAATCTTGAATTATAGTATATTACAGCCGAGGGCGCCACCGGCGCCCGATGCATGTACGACGTTTTACGCGTCAGACTAGCGTGTCATAAGTGGAACTAACCTGGTCAAGTACCGTTTACGGCACGAAAGCACGGTTAGTTCCACTTTTGGCCGCTGGTCTGACGCGTAATAGGTTTTTCAATATTGTTTGAGAAATGTTCAAAATAAAATTAATAAATTGGAAGAAGGATCTATAGTTGCAGTGGTTTTTAGCTTTGAAAGTTACGACAAAAGTAAGGTTAGGTGTCGTGCCTGCCATAAAAAGTAGGCTACTGCCTTAAGGTGATGCATAAGTCGTATAGGTGCAACAAAGATAGCGCTAACTATGCATCAACGAGTGCGAGAAAGACAACACGAGATTGACTTCGGCATTACCTTAACAAGTAGACTTTTCATGGCGCTCGAAAATTCAAAAATTTAATATACTAGTTGATTAACGCGCTACGCGCGTCTGTTGGATTTTGAATTTTGAATATCTCAATTATTATGATTTGAAAATTGGTAAAATCAATACAATTTTTATTACAGAAAAATAAATAGTTGTTTTTCTAAAAAAAAATAGGAATTAATAATTATTAGGAAATACTCGCGTATATGA
>JAAMPD010002672.1:0-13528 GCA_025266255.1 Trissolcus basalis
AAAAAAAAAAAAAAGTAAAAGAAACCTGTCAATTTGCAAAAAGTAATTCTAAAAAAAAAATAATATTATGTTGATTTATTAAACATCAGACATTAATAAAAAAAACATTATATAGAATTACGATTAATTATCATTTGAAAAAGGCTATTTTGAGTGAACCGACAGTGCGACATTAAAAATTGGGTTTAGCGCATGAGTGAAATGAGATTTGAGAAAAGAAGAGAAGAGGATAAAAAACGGCGATATTGCGGCTGATGAATAATTAAAGCCCGCTATCACTCGGCGAGCTGAATATGAATAATACTGAAGCGAAGAGCTTTGTGCAGACGACGCGGGGTTTAATTGAGTAGCAGGGAAAAATTGGCCCTCTCTAATGGGACAGAATTAGCGCGACAATTAGGCTCGTTGTCGTCGCAGCAAAGCTACTTTCGGAACAAAAAGGCCGGACACGTAAAAGGAGGCGAAACTATTTTGAGAACGAGTCTTTAAACAAGCGCGGAGCACGCCCAACTATTTGCAAAATGTCGGGGCAAACCTCACATGAAATAAAATTGGCGGGGCTAAGTTTGTGCTGGTGTGCTGGCGCTATTCAAATGTTGGCCCGACTATTAACGCGCTCGCCAGATGATAACAATTTGCGCTGCGGAGAGCGTAGACGCATTATGTATAAGTGTTGGCGCATACCTTGACTAGACCCTCGTCAGGGACGTACTGTACTCGGGGCGATACTATTGTGGGTGGCGCTCGTATGTAGATATTAGCGTATCCAGTGAGTTCTGGGAAGCCCGGAACGTGGGCTTTACAGTAATATCGACCGGCCGTTTCGGGACTCACGACGACGCTGATGTTCGGACTCGTTGCCAGCACTCGCTCCGAGTCCTCGTGGATCCAGACGATTTCCGGCGTGGGGTTGCCGTCCACGTCGCACTGCAGCACTTCCGTCGCACCGTAGTGCGTTTCAACAGACACCGGCGGGTGACGGAATTGCGGCCCATCTGAAAAGCAAGCGCAATCTCGTTAATCGTTCGTTAACCCGACGTCGTTCCCTCAGTTTGCAAAAATATATACCAAATAACAACAATGCACCGGCACAACTTTTTATTCTTACTTTTTTTCTTCTGTTCTTTCTTTCTTTCTCTCTCTCTCTCTTTCTTCCTTCCTTCCTTTATTTATTTATTCTTTTTTTTTATTCTGCCCTCGCTCCCGTTTCATTTTTAAACACCGCTCATCTCTTTCAGCGTTCCTCTTGAACGAAAATATTCCAGTCATTTACTCTCGCACAACCGTTGTCTCATTACTTTTTTTTTTCTATATTCGTTATGATAGTTTGTTTTCGAAAGGGATGAGCGGCGCTTTTTGTTCCATCGCGCGGCGTTTTCGTAAGTTGAAATTTTGCATGTTTATTCACACGCCGAGAATGATGGATGAACTGAGTACTCACACGTTATATCCAGTGTTTCCGTTTCTTCGCTCTTACCGACGTCATTGTGCACCTCGCATTTGACGACCGCGTCGTGAAGCTCGCGCGTCGCGTTGTGAATTATCATTTCCGTCGTGTAGTCCCCGATTACCGTCTTTTTGTTTATGTACCACCTGAAAAAAATAAAACATGTCAGTGAGATCCTTCCCAGTGGCCCCCAAACATTTTATTGCATTTTAGTTTTATCTTTCAACATCCGACAAAATTTAATCCTTGTTTTAAATCCAATGTCAATACTATATGATGCGCAAACATTTTGTGTTCTTTTTTTTTTCATCTCACTTTTTAACGTTTGATTCAAATTTGTCAAAAACTTTTATACCAACAACAACGTACACACGTTTCAATTTTTCAGCTGTCGAGGTGAGAGCAAATTTTGCACGATTGGTAGCGCGAATTGAATTATGTAACCACGAAAATGTAAATGTTGAAATTTGAAATGCAGTTTTATCGGGATTAAAATTTCAACGTCTTTACTTCTCTTCGTAAAAAGAGCTAAAAAAATACTTAACGTGGGAAATACAACCCAACAAAATAGCCACAACTTTTTGTTATTTTTAATTATAAATCTGCTGATACAAACTTATCTGTGGCCAAATGTTTGAAAATTTTAACTGTTTCCAAACTCAGATATTGAATTTATAAATTAGCCAAAATAATACTTATAAATATATACGAAATAATTTAAAAGTGGTTTGAAATCAGATATCTCGAATTTGAGTTTGTGAAACATTTTCATATTTTGCAAAATTGTTTATGGCGATCAAAAATAAACATAGTTCAATTTTTTAAACAAATTTTGACTTTTCAGATAAAGAACAATTTTGAACCTGCAAACTTTGAACCCGAACCCAAACCTTGCATAAAATAATTTTGAAAGTAGTATAGAGTAATTTCATTGACAGACACGAACAATATATTACCGAATTAGTCATAAAATGTTCAAATTATTATAATTAATTATCATTAAAAATGCAATTTTGACTGTACTGTATCTCACAGGGACAAAAATATATACGTGTAAATATATTTGAATTGAATATTTTTCATATAAATATGATATGGTTTTTCCATAAAATTTATATTTTCCATTTTATTTACACAATTATTTTCATAGTGAGTTATATGTAGAATATGAATGGATATATTTTAAATATAGAAAATATACATAAAATTTATTTTGAAATATATTTTTATCCGTTTGGAATGTCCTATCTAAGAGAAAATTTTAAAATCATTGCAATATCAAATTGAGATGTTTTTTTTTAATTTACGACACCAGTGTCTTAAAATCAACAGGTTTTTTTGTTTCACGCAATAAAGCGTTATTCATAGAAAAAAAAGCATGAATTGATGATGTTCTTGGTATACACACAAAAACGTGGTAGGTGGCACAATCGTATTGAAAGAAAAATGACAAAGTTGCTAAGCTGTTCCGCTCACGAAACAAATGTACGATTGTTCGGAGGACAAAAAATGTGTACACATATGTTGGTAAAAGTCTCAGAAATATTTTATTCAACTTTCAAACTCAACAAAAATGCTGTCTCGTGAAATTGCAAGAATGCAAAAAAAAAAAAAAAAAAAAAAGAAGAATGCCTCGCACAGTTCAACTTTGTTCACTATTTTTGTTCATCTATTTGTATTTCATTTTTTCGCCCGACGTATATTGCAAACATGCATACAATTTTTCCCTCAATCTTATACACCCTTCCTTCAATATTATTTCAAATTGTTACTAGTTATAACCGACAATTGAAAATGTTTCCATTGAATTAAATGATACAATTCGACGTTGAAATTCGCTGATAAAAACGAAAAGAAAAATGATGTTGGAACGACCAACTATTTGGTTGGATGAAAAAGAGGGATTTAGGATGGAGGAGAGAAAAAAAGGGAAGCTGACGGTACGAAGTTGGCGGACTTACTTGTACTCGAGGACAGGCGGATTGGCTTCCGCGCGGCATTTGAATCTGAGTTCGTTTCCCTCGACGATCTTGCCGGTGGTCTTGGAGATGCCGGACCGAATCCTCAGCGTAACCTTCGGCGCGTAACGAACCTGCTCGGGAATACCAAGTGAGTTGAAAAAACTTTGTTTTAATACAAGTCACACATTGATTGATCATTCGTTAGAGCAAAGTTGGCCGGAGTTGGGTCGTTGCATTGCCGAAACTCTTGCAATTTCGTTTGCTCCTGTTTTCTTGTTTTCTTCTTTAATTTTTCAAGCTTTCATTTTTTATCATCCGCCCCACGATGGGCGCCGGCCGAGACACGTCCCGCGCCGAATATAATTTCGCAATGCGAGGCAAGACGAAAGTGCAGTCACGTTTTCAGTTTTTACTCTCGGGAATGAAATCAATTTGGACACAAAATTGAATTACAATGAACGCCAACTGTCGGGAATAAAATATTTTTCGGCCCGACAAAAGTGCAATCCTGTAAGAGCATTGATATTATCATAATAATCGTAATCATAACATGTAACGAGAAAATATTCCTCAAGCAAAATCCGATTTTTTTTTGTTCCCTCCCGATGAACGTGATTTTTCTCCTCTTTTTTTTCATAACCATTTTTTTGTTATCGAGAAAAATGCATTTTAAATTTTACTGTAAATTTCTTGGTAAAACGGAATCAATAAGAGGTCAATGATAAAAAGTACTGTGCATATAATGAAAATGACTGTGACAATGAAGAAAAATTAAAAAAAAAAAAAACAATAAATAGATATTTATGTGTCATGTAAAAATTATTTTTATTTGAAAAAAAATTACAATTATGTATATTTTTATTTGTACTGAAAATATGATTTTTGTGTGTTCTGCACTTTACAAATTTAATTTTTTGATTATGAATTTACACTCAACCATGCGGTTCAAAGTGAAACATTGTATATTACCTATTTAAAATGATCGATAATAAATCGGTCATGTATTTGTACAACTATTTCGATGAAAAGTCAATTTATTGTACATTTTTATGAAAAAAACTACAAATGAAATATAATTTCGAGTCATTTATTTTTGACCCAAAAATTCAAACGCAAACGAATCTACTAGTTTTTTTACATTTTATTATCGTTCTTCAAATTAACAAAAAACATTCCGAATTAAAATGTACATCAGTTTATATAAAAATACAAATTAGATAATAAAATTGAAAATGATGATTGCGAATTATTCACAGGGACAAAAATATATGCATGAATATATTATGATTTTAAATTTTTCATACAAATATAATACATTTATAGAAATAATAAATGATAAAATTTATAATTATTTTATATTTTATCCACACAATTTATTGACGTTTTATGAATAATTTATAAATGACTTATATGTAAAATATATAAGAATATATTTTGAATGTATAGAAAATATACGTAAAATATATTTTTGACCGTGTGAGTATATCTGATTGAGGTCTGGATAGGATACCCCACTTAACTATTAATGCACCAAAAGAGTCCGACTGTAAAACTTTGTGATGTTTGCATTTTCAAGCCACTGGTAACTGAATTTGTTTGATATTGTTCATGTAATTCGTTTCAGCTTTATATAATTTATGGCAAAATGGCAATTTCAACATGCGTGTTCAGTTTGATGGATAATAATTTGAGCTTTTAAACTCGTTTCCAAACATTCTATCAATTATGTTATTGTTTTTCAAGTTCATGAGAATGTGTTTAATTTTGGTTTGTGATTTGATGCCGTGTTTTATATGTTTTTATTGATTCAGCAGAAAGATTCGATTGGATAGTATATCATCGAACATTATCAGTAGTAGTCAATGAGATTTTCGACATGATTCAACAGTCTCACTATCGAGGTTCACCGATCCCCAATGAAAAGGATCCATTTTGTCTTTCATCAAATTCTAACCAATTTTACTAAGCCAAACTACCAGAATTTACTGTCACAGTAATTTTTGCTGTACCTCCATTGTTGCATCTTTGTCGTTATAGAATAGTAAATTAAAAGATAAGGACAGTAATTTCTGTCGTTAATCTCGTTTGATTCCATTTTATCGTCACAGAGGATAATTTTTATAGTGATTTTAGCATTAAAATTGAAAACACATTTCTCAACATTCTCGCGAATGTTGTTCGAAAATTCATCGATTCAATCAATTAGGATTCGATATCGGATCAATTAAATCTGTATTGAAATCTCAACATCCAGACTAATTCCCTGGTCAAAAATTGGTTACATACTAGATTCATTTTTTTTCTCGTCTTTTTTTTCAAATCGGGTTTTTTTTCACGGAGTCTAAAATAATTGCTTCAATTGCATGTTTCATGCACGCGCCTGCATTATACATGCATGCAATCTGCACATTTTTTATACTGTTGTCGATATTTTTCACAAATAATTCAATCGCGCCTCTTTTTGACTTCCACAAAAAAAAGAGTTTCGCTGCAATTCATTTAGTTAATGCTGTTTTAAACGCGTTTGAACCGAAGCCATTAAAGCCGGCACGTTTCTTTTGTAAAAAAATGGAGCCCGACGCAAAAGAATGGCAAAAAGAACGTAAAAAAAAGAACGAAAAAAAAAGAAAAAAATACCGAGGATAAATTAAATAAACTCGGTCCAAAAATGAAAGCGCCATTTTTTGTTCCAACCCTTTTGCAATCATCGCAAAAGATTCGTTTGTTTGTTCTGACAAAAACAGAGTTCGAGGGGTTTATTGATTTTCGAACATTCCTCTGTCGGGTTGAACGCGCGTTAAAGAGCGCGCTTCTGAAATTAATGAAATAATCATTTGCAGGGCAAAAGTGGAGTTTGTGTAAACCAAATTAAAGCGTCTAGCGAAACGGCCCGAAATAGAACGTGCTGGGGTCGGTTCGAAGGGACGTACAGACAACGAGCGCGACGTCGTAACTCCGAGGTTACGAGGCCCTAAATAACCGCGCGACATGTCTTTTTACAGCCAAATTTTTCTCTCGTCGCGATAAGAGCGCGCCGTGATAAGAATTCTTATGAAGCTCCAAGACTTTAGGAGCCCGTAAAATGTTTTGCTTGCATCATGCGCGCGCGGACAAATGCATCGACCGTCGTTCTTTACATTTTAACCTGCGCTGATGTCCTACGCCACGCGAAATGTCTCCACCATGCTTTTTGTTATTATGAAATGAAAGCTGGATATTGTGAGCTCGTAAAGTAATTTTCGCAATCATTCCCCTTTGCCTCTAACGTTCTTCTTTGCTCTTTATTTTACCAATCGTTTTTTTTTGTGTTTTTTGTTTTGTTTTGTTTTGTTTTTTTTCTATTGTAAAAACAATCGCGCGATGTTTTAATTTTTCAAAATTGACAAAGCTTATTTCAAGTGCATTCGATTTTTTCGTGAGTGTATTTTCTTTATTCTTTTTTTTTTTTTTTTTTTTCATTCCAAACGAGTGAATGAAACGAGAAGGAAGTCAGAGTAAATTTAAACTTTCATTCCGTTGCATTGAATTCGAAATGAAACCATAAGAGTGTTTCGGATGACGGAAACAAGTTGAGGATATGTGATGCATCACCCGAAATAAAATTGGCAATAAAATAAACTGTATCGTTTTGTGTGTAAAATTTGGAATCAACTTTTCACGATGTAAAAGTGGATGTTCGTTGAATATTGAGACAATATGTATTGAACTTCTTGACTCTCCGGTTCGTCTGTGCGGATGCATGAATGTTGTATACAAAAATATGAAAAGAAATTACGGGGATCTTCTCTTAGATAGCCGCGCACAAAATTGTTCCAACGCTCATGATGATATCCAATTGATAACACGTCGGAAACGTAAAGTGAATGCAGAATAAATAAACAAAATACAAATCGAAAAATCGAGAGACTATGGGCTCGTCAACTGTCACTGAATATTTCTAAAAAAAATAGCAAATGTATAAAAAAAGGCTTTTAAATTTCTCGAACATATATATTTTCCCAACTATTTTTCGATCATTTGAATTGAACCATTCTTAAAATATTTTACCCGTTTTTTATTATGTGCAAAATTCAAACGCTGAATGGAAATGAGCGAGTTTATAAATGTAACAAATTGTATGTAAATTTGTTATAATAAATTTTGTTTTGGAAACGAATTGATAGCGAGTTTCGGTGCTTTTTCTGTATGTTAAATATATTTAAAAACAGTATACTGTTTTTGTAATTTTGCGAAAACAAAAATGATATTATGAAAAAGTTGGTTAGAAAAATAATTGTGAAAATAAAGGATATTGAAGTATATGTATATCTCTCAAAAAGAGCGAAAATATATTTCATTTTATATTTTATGAATTGACATAATATCGTTTATATTGTCAGAAATATATTTGGAGAACCAAAAATAAATATTTTTATATTTTCAGAATACATTCAGGATATATTGTCTATATATCAAACGGAGAAAAAAGTATTCAAAGGAAAATATAGTAAAATTTATTATATTTCTAATAAAAGTTCCCATATTTTCATTGATTATTACAATATTATATAGTAATTTTATTGAATTAAAAGTCTGAATTGGTTTTGCGATTTTCTCTTTGTAGTAAATTTTCGAATTCCTTTTTCTCCGTGTAAATTTTTAAATAAATTATATTTTGAAAACGAATTGAGAGTTTCGGTGCTTTTTCTGTGCGTTAAATTTTGTATTTGTAAATTTGCAAAAACAAAAATGATTGTATAAAAAAGTGGGTTGGAAAAATAGTTTGAAAAATAGAGTGGATCGGAGTATAGTGGAAAAATAGAATGAATAACAAATTGAAAAGTCGTTCACCTCAACCCGAAGCTTGGCACTCTGTGGTGTACGATTGGCTGCGTTTTGGCTTTGGCAAGTAAACGTGGTGTTGTCGTGCTCCTTTCGTGGCATCACCGTTAAGACGGATCTGACAGTGTAGAGGGGTCCGGCTCCGTCTGGCTCCTGAGACGTTTCTATACCGTCGTTCAGTACGTTGCCTAAACCATCGATCCAAGTGATCTGGAATGCAAATCAAACTGGCTTTGAAAGTCACCGTCATATGCTAATACAAACCACACCACAAATGTTCGAATTATTTCTATCTCGATAGTCGAATCATATTCACATTTTTACCTTATAATAAAAACAGCCGTGTATCCGAGCCAAGAAAACGATAAAACGCTATTTTGACGGATCGTGGATTTTACTACGTCAAGTTAAAACGTGTTTCTCCACGCAGATCTTGATACAACATTTTTATCACATTCCGCCCAGCTATATATATACACTATTTTTTTTTTTTTGATTATCTCCAATTTCTACCGAATGAGATTTTTTTATTTCACACACCAAGAATCACGATTCAATTTTAGAATTTTTTTTTCGCCTGCGAAATTTGTCCATCTCAAAATTGGCATTTTCTTGTTCCCGCGAAAACTCGATAAAAATGCAATAGATTTTGCCAAACCGATAATTTTATTTTGGACACAAAAATAACTCCAAGATATATAATATCAAGTACCCTTGTAGAAATGATCATATAATGTCCATATATTATCAATATATTAACAATATATTATTTTTAGCAAATCATGTATTGTACATATATATATTGACAATTGAACGACAACCCACACGAGCAAAAATATATTTCAACATATATTTTCTATATTTGAAATATATCCAAATATATTTTACATATAACTGAATTTTAAATTTTTTGTGAAGTAAGTTAAAATAAAATATAAAATCAACATAAATTTCATCGACAAAATATATTATATTTATATGGAAATACATAGGATACAAAAGGATACATTAAATATTTTTGTAAATTTGCTAATATATTGTCAATATATAGCCTAGACATTTTTTCTATATATTATTGAAAAATTTATATCTAATTTATATGAGATCATTAAGCTTTATATTCAAAATATAAACATTTTATATACGAAATATTTGAGTTTGTCGGTGTTATATTTTGTTAATATATTGTCAATATATGTATGATTTTTGAAACGATATTTTTTCAATATAGGTTTTATCTGTGGACAGTATATGATCCTTTTTTTTAGGGATAGGGAGCAAAATTTAAAAAACGAGTGAAAATATAATTGAAAAAGAAAAAAAAAAAACAAGGGCAGGCAGGTTTATAGCTTTGTATGATATTTGATATAAAATTCGGAGTGTGCAAATTGTGCGATCTATTTATTCAGCGTGATATTGCCTGGCGGAAGACGTGGAAAAGCGTGGCTGCTGGCGCACCTAATCTTATTTGCTGGTGCAAGTTGTTTTCCCTGGCAACAAAACGGCGTCGGCAGCCGCAATTTATTCGCGTTCGTTGATTTGACGTTGAGCATCCGGGTGACGCTGACAGGCTTATTATCGGCGTTGAAAAGGCGCGTGTTTTGCCATCGTTTAGTATATCGCGTCGCGATAATTTGCACTCGAATTGCGAATTTGGTTCGAACATTTGCGAGCAGTGGTTCGTGAAACCCGCGCTTAGCTCGCTTCAATTATCTTCTGCCGTCATAAGCTCTTGCTTTGAAATTAAAATGCGCGCAAATGTACAGCATCAAGTCATAAGAGCTCATCTAATTCGTTTATCATTTTGTTGTTGGATTTTTGCAGTCGCCGCGTGTCCCGTCGCTAAATTCCAATTAGTCGCAATTCTTTTTTTTTTTTTTTTCGGCAGCCACAAGTCGACTCCGCACCAAAGTCGTTAGTTGTTTCGTGATTAGATAAAACGGCGTGCAACATTTTGCCTTCGTGTCCACAATAATGGAAACCATTTAACCGCCGTGAGAATACCCGAGTAACTTGAAAATGGACACGTTTCGTACAATCGATCAAATTGTTTCACGCGAAATAACTCTCTCGGCGTTTAATTAATTCTGCATTATGCAAACGCCGATTATGAATTAATCAGTGATAATCAGATCCAATTTTTTTTTGTTTCATTCGACCGCGATCAATAACAATAGTTTGGAGCCTTAGAAAACACTTTTTTGTTGCTTTAAATACAAGAGAGGGAAAAATATCATAAAAGTCGTATATATGAAGTTTTATCGGCACTGGTAATTAAGATGAATAAAAAGTTTGAAAAGATAGGCTGCTTAATTAATATTTCGCGTGTCGGCACTGAAAATGATTTCTAATTGGTAAAGTAGGTTGAGGACCGTCGGCTTTAAAAAAGAATGGATCATCAAATTAGGGACCTTGTGATTATACCATCTTGTGATTTTTTTTAATTGCAAAATGTGCGCTTTTGTAAACGTTACAAAACCATACCGCCGTCTATCGGGTGATTTCGTGCAAATTCCCCACACCCGAGACTTAAAAAAAGATTCGATCTGGAATCGCGATCGATTTTCCGATTCTATTTTTCTTGACATTCCGCATCGTCTGTTTTTGTTACGATTGCAATCCATTATTCACAATTCACCTGAAATAACAATTCCTTAGGTCGTGCTGGTAATTACCATATTATGTAAGTGAAGCTAATTTGTAAACACATTTTCTCTTTTTTGAGAGACCCCTAACAATTCCACTTTGCTCGATAATTGCGCAATTTCAAATTAGAGTACGTTTGTTGCACTCGAAATAATTTTATATGCCAGACGTGTCTGAAATTAAGAAATTTCACGCAAACTGCATTTTCTTTATTTTTTTCCCGTAACCTTGTTTTATCAAACAATCTGATTTTATGATCGACTGTACTTTTAATTCATTAGATTAAGGATGATTTATTTCATTCCAAAATATCACTGAAAAAACAGACATTTCTCTAAATTTAAAACTGTTATTTCAATCAGACTTTTTTTGACCAATTTTGTCTAAATTCGTTAATCAAATAGATTTTTTCACCACTAGAAAAAAGTGCGAAATCTTTTTATCAGTTTTTCATTAAAAAAAGACATTTTCTCACACAGGCAATTCCTAAAGAAAAAAAAAAAAAAAAAAAAAAAATCCACAATAATATAATTGAAAATGATGTTTCCGGTAATATAAATCATTCCAATTTACCGTCAATTTCAAAATCCATGTTCTCTTTAACAAAGCAAATCATCAATAATAATACTCACTGAAGTTATAAATTCATAAAAAATATGCTGCTACAATTTTTTTTCGATTTTTTCAATGCAGACAACAAAAAATAATTTATTGTTTTATTCTAATGACTGTTATATTCCACAACTTTTTCGACTTTTGAAACATTTTTAGAATAATTTTGATTACAAAAAAAAACTGTTGAAAAAATTTTGTCATACGTCATTTATGTCGGTCGTTTATCAATTATTCAGACTCGCGAGAGGTGAAAGTTGTTAAAATGTTCTCGAGTAGTGACACAGAAACGATCTTAATTTAACATTAAGTTTTTTGTATCGGTTTTTTGTGTCGAATTGTTTATTAAGGGCTTGCGAGAACGTTCAAATGCGCAATGCAATTATCAATCAACATTATATAATGAATCGTGATTAAAATTGACTTCTACATTTGTTTAAAGTATTACATTAGCATACGAAACGATTGCAACGAATATTTATGGAACCGCAGCGTGCTAAAATCAGAATTTATGTTTGCACGAAATTACATTTTAATGCGGTGCAAAATTTGTCATCCGTTTAATTCGAAATTTAATGAAACAATTGCTTTGTGTGTTTCTTTCACTTATTTCGCATGCTTGATTCTTATTTCATAAAATTACATTTTCACTGGCGGATGAAAAAGTGTACCTCAGTGTGTGGATACACAAAATATGTATTATTATCCAAACGAAAAAAAAAGAAAAAAAAAGAGAATGAACTTTCAGAGAGGGAATATAGGAGAAAAAATTGAATCGATCAAAGCCGATTGTTCAATTTATAATTTTTTAATCACGAAACGCGGATTCCGGTAAATATACACTCTTCACCGTTGAGATAGGTTTCAATTTATCCCTATTATGTTTTGGACAAAAAAGGTGCATTGAAAAGCTCTTCCGTCCTCGGAGCGTGATTTTTTTTTCGCGTCCATTAAACCTTGGCTTTTGCGTCGCGATTGTTAACAATTATTTTTTGATACAAAAAACGTGACTATTGTTCGTTGATAGCACAAACACTGGTCGGAATGTAAAATAGGCAATAATGCAGTTAATAGTGTGAAAAGCATTGTTCTCGACTCAACACAAATAATCAGATTACGTTTCGATCCCGGCTTTGGCGCATTGTTAAAGCTGCAGCAAATTTTCAGTAGATTTCACTCGAATGTGGAACACACGCGCTTTTATTTTCGACCGTATCTCAAATTTTTGCCTTCTTATGAATTTTCATACAATTCGAGCGGATATAAATCGCTCGCCAAACATTGCGTATACTTTTTAAGCAAGATCGATATCCTGCCGGTGACATTTAAAATTACTACACTCGCAATTTCTGCATCCTATATAATTTTACCCAACCGTTCAAATGTTTTGCTAATTGAAGGAGAAAATTAATTTCTCACCATCAAATTCGGCGTAATTCGATATACATCAGCTTCGAATCCTATTATTCATTCTAGAATTAAAAAAAACTTAAAATTTAAAACATATTGTAAATTTTTTATTTGTATTTTTTTTGTAATGAGAACAAGAACAAATAGTAACTTTTGTTTGAAAATCATCCAAAAAACGAATTTTATTTAAAATACACTACGAGCATGCGTGGAATGTAACAATTTTGACAGTTTTTTAAATTCTGAATGTTTTCCTGATGCATTATTAATTTTTTATTTGTTCAAACCTTTAATGTATAATAGTTTTACTATTACTATAAAATATAATAAAATTTATTATATATGTTATAAAATTTTGCATACTCACAAAATTTGACTAATACTATTTGTATTTCATAGTAAATCCCATTAAATTTTAAATCTTCGGTAGTTTTTGCTTTTTTTTAATAATAAATTTTCGAATTTGTTTTTCTTACTGTATATCGTACACCTTTTTTACTATTTCATATTGTAATGAGCACAATATATCTTTTACGATATTAGATTCTTATTCTATGATTCATCCCTGGATTTGAAATATTTTTTCAAAAATTTTTAATATATGTGCAGTTATATCTATATATACAAATAT
>JAAMPD010002673.1:0-13530 GCA_025266255.1 Trissolcus basalis
TCACTCTTTCGAATTTAGAGAGTATTTGAGATATTTTCGTGGCCAAAATAGCTCATTCAAAAAAAAAGTTAACTTTATCTTTCGGTGGTTGTGTAATTTTGCAAAATGATGATGTTGAAGTCAGACAGAAACAACGTTGTGAAATAAATTTTCAAAATGAAATTTCGAGATTCGGTGAAATCTTCGCCGATTTTTTTCGGGCAAGTAAATTTAGTAATTGAAACATCCAGATATAAATGTTGGCCTCCACGTGAAATAACGTGTAATTTGAAAATTTTTATTTCGTAAAACAACTCTAAATTACTGGACGTGAACACGAGACAGTGCACTGCTACAAAGAACGTAAACGGATATGAGAAAAGAAATTTCATTACCTCAAAAATTGTTTCGTTACAAATAAAGCTTGTCGCGAGAATGTTGAGTTAATTTAAGTCATTGTCTCTACGAATTCCGTCATTGCTCGTGTGGACAATAACAAGCTCAATTACTTTATGAAGCACAACAATCTATCGTCAAACATCCCTCGGAGACAACAATTCTTGTTCATCAACAACAATTTCTAAAAACAATTACTATCAAACAATAGTTGTTTTCGAAAAATAATTGTCTTACAAGAAATTTAGAAAGAAAAATTGATGAAATCCTTCACGATGAAATCGTGAACATCATAAAAATAATATTTTTAAAAACAGGTACTTCCAAAAATAATTTATTTAAAAAAATTAATTATAAAAATTGCACGATTAAAGAGATGAACGTTTTTCATTCAATTGTTTATGAAAATAAACATTCGAGTCATGCAGGGATAAAAATATACGCGGAAATATATATTTTAAATTTATATTTTTTATATAAATTGAATATATTTTTTCGATAAAATATATATTTATTTTATATATCATTTATATAACTTATTGCCGCTTTATAAATAATTTATAAATTACTTATATGGGAAATATACACGAATATATTTTAAATATATATAAAATATATGTAAAACATACTTCAAAATATATTTTTGTCCTTGTGGGAGGTCATAACAAAACGGTGAAAATGTTTTGTAAATGTTTCAAAACCTGAGACAATTCAACCCTAAAAAAGTCATGTTTGCAAGTCATCAAGCTGAAGAGGGGTGAAAGAAAAAAAAAGATCGATCGTTTGCGTCGACTTGTTGGTCTGGTCGTAATGCGCCATACTTTTTTAAATGCCGAATAAAAAGTGGCGCTTCCGATGTATGCAAAAATAGATTGCGAGCTTAACAGCGTAAAGGGAAAAAGGAAATTAAAGAGTTGAAGAAGGGCGGAATAAGGCGAATCTTGAAACACGAAACGCACAGGTGGAAAATATGCAATATTCATGAAGAACAATGATGCCGAGTCACACCAACCTGTAGGTTTTTGTAACGAGTTCGAGCCACCCTACAGTTCACCTTTCTGTGTTGTGCTCTTAAGTGTATCAGCAATTGAGCAGTCATTTTTGTTACGGAGGAAAAAAAACCAAGTCAACCGATAAAAGGTTGCATAAAAACAGTCTCTGTGCACACCATAAACCTAACTTGAAAACCTACTGACACGCCCTGATTTCCAACAAGAAAGTCGCCCCACGACTCTGCACAATTTTACAAGAATTACTTTACAGTACTTTAACCTTTTTTCGCCCTCGAAGTGAAACTCTCGCGAGGTATTGATTGCAACGGCAGTTCGAAAGTTCATCGCAAGTTGACCGAAAAGCAGACGTCGAGATCACTGTCAGAGGCTTCCTGCTGACGACTTGTCAACAAGTTGTTGACAAGTTGCCCACCGAGCAAGTTCGAGTTATGAAGTGGAATGATGTATTCACTGCTGCCCGAGTGAATTTTTTTTTTTTTTTTTTTTTTCCAGTAAACATACGTCAGCACGAAAAAGGTGTGCGAATAAGACAAATTTGCTTTTATCAAGTCGTTTGAAAATTGTCTGGCATGAATGACGGGACAAAAAAGTTTGGCGCCAGTTTGATTTGAGTCACGCAATGGAGATATGATTGTTGGAAATCGATTAAAAATTATGGACCGTTTATTCGCGTGGGTTTCGATACGTTTCAATTTTGCAATTCAAATCAACATTTCAGCTGGTCGTTTAGGTTTGATTATTCGCACGAATGATAGGGTTGTACAAGAAATGATTCACTCGCACCCACACCGTAGGGCACAAAAACAGAGCGCGAGATAAAAATCGTTCGGGCGAAATCATTTGCAAAGTTCCAAATTAAAATGAAAGAAACTTTAACGATCGCGATAGTTTTCTACCTTGCCATTAAGAACCAGCCAGCCGTACAAAGGAGTTGGCTCTTTTTTTCTTGTTGTAAGGTGTATACTTAGGGAAATATTGCTCCAGACAGCTCGAAGGTCGTTTCGTTCAATAAGAGCTCCCGGTTCGGATTTCTTCGAGAAATTACTACCAATTATAGCCAAATGTTCGGAAAGATTTCTCGAAACGATGATTGTTTCAACGGAAATGTGACACCATCTTTTTTTAAACCAACTCCAAATGCTCCAATTTATAATTATTTAACATTTTAATCAGTTTTGCTTTACGACAACATTTTCTTGGAATATTCATAATTTGAAGTCAATTAATTTCAAGTGTAATATATATTAGATCATCTAACTGATTAAATTGTTTTAATAACGTTCTATAGATTATTATTAAATAATAAATACTTGGAATTTTATAATTAAATCACGTTAGTGTAGGGTAAAATAACAAAATATTGAAAATATATAAAAATCATGAATATAAAAAAACGAATAAAAATCACGGATTTTAGCCATTTGGGTCGCACCTCCCCGTAATGTGATTAGGAAAAATTGAAATGAAAAAGTTGGATTGAAAATTGAACTGAAAAAACTTTCTATTGTATTGACTAACTTTTTCTCATTGTTGAATCAGTGGACGTTTTCATCACAGTTTCGGACACAAAAACTATCTGTTCGATGGACTTAAGGTTTTAACAAAAAAACAAAAACAAAAAAAATAGAAAAACATTTTTTTGTCCTGCCCAATCGAAACTTCCTGTGATGAAACAAAATCATTCAATTGAAACTTGTAATTTGGTTGTGTCATTTCGACGTTTTGAGTTACATTTCTGAAAAACGACGTCGGATATCCAGTGCGTTTAATGCGCTCAATAATTTATCGGCGAAAATAAAAACATGACGTATGTTGGTATCAGTCAAAATGAGTATGTGATAACGGTCAATCACACGGAAATGTGCGGCCAATTGGACGTTTATTTTCAGCTTGGGTAAAAAAATTGAAAAAAAAAAAAAAAAAAAGAATCCCTCGAAGATGAATCAACATTTTCACTCATCTGCGTTCTTTGTGGTCGGGAAAATTGATTCCGGCCAAACAAAAAGTCGAATTGAAGCACTGTATCAGAGCGACACAATTAGATCACAAATTTACGTTATCAAATTGATACGGCTCTCGGGGAAGTTTGAACTTTGAAATAAGAGTCGAGACTCGCAGAAGTAAAGTGTTTTCTTCCTCTATTTTTCAGAGCCGCTTGAAAGTTACGTGCAAGCCCGAGGAGAGAGCCGCGAGTTGACTTGCCGAAAAGACCAAGTGACATATAATTTAAACTTCTGGTCTCTTGGTATTGCCACGTGTTTCAAGATTTCTAAAGCCAAAGTGAAATTTGCCTGACGACTGCTTGACTCTAACTACTGATCCTCGAGCAACATTCGAACTTGACAATCAAAAAAACTGTTTATATTCTTCTTTCCAACTCAAACAAAAACTTTAGAACAATTTAAACTGCCACTAGGTGGCGCTAGCCAATACCTTTCTCACAAGGGAAAAAAACCCGAATGATGCATGAAACATCTCGAGATTAAAAAAAAGTATAGGAAGCACTTTTTTTTCAATTGTGTATGCTTTGTGTAAACTTTGACGACGGAAAGCTCTCGTGTCATACATTTTATGCTTTCTTTTTTTTTTGTTTGAAAATTGAATGAAAAAGTTAGTCAGCTTTTTTCATCAACTTTTCCGCGTACTTGGAACTTTAATTTGTCAAGAGAAAATGTTAAAATGATAACTTGAAGGAGAGCGACGCATGCTGGAAAAGTTTTTAGACTGTCCAATCATTTTTGTAGCGCGCAAAAATATGTGCGGGTGGTTAGAGGTGTGGAGGTAGAATAAAAAAAAGAGCGGGCTTTTAATTTGGAACTCGATTTACATACAATCTGATGACGTCCAATATTGCAAGCTCAAACTCGTTCACAACCGAGCAGACAAACAGCGAGTCAATATTAAAAGCGGAAGCAGCACACGGAAGTAGAGAAACAAGCCGGAAATGGCTTGTTTGTTAGTGAGACGGAAAGCCCAGAGGCCGTAACTGTTCAACGAGGCGCCACCGGCGCTGTCGCTTTAGCATCATTTTACGTTTTTTATTAATTAAAACCGGCGGCGCAAATTGTAAGAAAATGAATCGCGCCAACAAACTCTTATTCCACGATGAATATTGCCGTCTCGTAATGCACATTAATTACACGGCCGAATATGATTGTCGATCGGGAACAATGAGCGCTGTGATTCTGTATTAATTATTGTTATATAGCTCGCCACAATCGTTACACACTTACTCATTCGGATTGGAATAATGGTCTTAATCAGTTTCACAAAATCAATTAATTCTTAGCAATGAAACATGTCGAGGAAACAATATCTTGGAATATGCCAATTAATGAACCTGCAAATATCACCTGAATCACAATTCAATTTCACAAACAAAATTACGCTACTTGAAAATTAAGATCAACATTTTCAGTCAATCAGTTATTGTTCTTGTTTGCTTTTCATTCTGACATTAAACTACAGTCTCATCGCAATATATTTTTCTGTTTAATTGAATTTTAATTCGTGCATCAAAATACAATTGATGCATTAATAAATGAAATTTATTAATATAATTGAATTCCGTAATTTTTTTTTTCATTAGTACGTGAATTAAATACATTTTAATAAACTAGAAATTTTTATTATTTTTTATGTTATTTTTGTGTATTTGTTATTCTAGAAAGTTTAAATTAATTCAAAAAATTAAATGAAGAATAGAAATTAACGTAAAACTTGAATGTTTCATCAGCTCCCTTTGAACTAGACAAAATCACGACAAATTTTCACTTAATTCAAAAAGAAACTTTATAAATTAAAGTGTAAATTCATTTCCACTCAATGAATTCTGCTGCCCTCACAATTTTTTTTGCTTTTTGATTCAATAAGTGTTTTGTAAAGGAAAAAAAAACCTTTCAAGTATCTAGTACCGGGACACTTGTTTCTACAGTGTTTTTGTAAATTTTTTTCATGTATGCATAATTTGTGTATTCAAATTTTTTTTTGCTCTGTTCTCAAATTCATAATGTCTCGTGACTAATAGTCTTATATTACTCTTCATGTGGCTACTTGTCGAGTAATCGCAACATTACAAAAGGCAAATACATCACTCTTTATATTCCCACTACGTGTTGCAAACATCTCAATGTTATACTCTGGCACATTGCGCACGTAAGTTTCCATCAGCTCGTCGGTGGCGCTTTAGCGAGAAGAAATGAAGTGAAATAAAAGCTGCACCAAGAAAAAAGAGTCGTGCAAACGAACACTGCACCGACGTAAGCGTCGCACGTTTTTTTTCTTCCCTTTTTTTTTCTTTACCAGAGCACTCCAACAAACTAGTAGGAACGGAATTAAAGCGAAACTGTCGGCAATTAAGCCTGTGACAAATAATCCGCTCCATGTGTAACGTAATTTCATTTTCACGAAGCGCTCTGCTGTCGAATTCAATGAAACTTTTTGAAATAACCTTGCAGAACGAAATTAGCTGTTTGTTTTTGAGTTTTTTTTGCTCCTTCTACGAAACTGCCAAAATACAGAAAACGAAACAGAGGAGTGGGGGGGGGGGGAGGTTGAACACGTCATTAAGGATTCGCGGATGGCGAGATCCTTTTGTTTCGCAAAGAAGTGTGATTCATGGGGTAATAATTCTCAGTGGAGGTCCTATTTTTGAAACACATTTATACCCGCGGTGCGGCGCTAAATTTTTCATTGCCCTGCGAGAATATAGCGGCGGTCATGTGTTTGATTTGCAAGCTGCCATGATTAATACCAATTGAGCCGACAATTTGAGTTGCCACGCGAGGTACATTAGCGCAATCACGCGTAAATCACCGCGCGCGATACACTTCGTGCCTCCGTGCTTTGATTATTTCCGAACGTTCGAAACCAGCCGAGGTTTCTCGGCTCTCCTCCTTAGTTCGTCCCCCTTTTTGTTCCAACAAACCCGCGGCGAAAGAAAAAGTTCGCCGTAGCATGCTGAATATTTATAACATCGACAAACAGAGCGAACGCCCGAGTTGCGTAACTGTTGTGTAAATGTTGCGCTGCACAATATAACTGTAACATCAAATCATGTAAATCTAACGCTCCTGCTTTCGCAAGTGGCGTTGCCTCAAAAATGCATTCATCACGGAACTGCGCGCACCGGGCGGGGAATTTCAAATGCCATTATATCGCGACGAAACATAATTTATGAAAAATGAACTGCCGTAACTTTGTTTTCTGCGACTGCCACGCGCGCGTGAATTTGAAATGTGACCGTCCGGTCGAATCAAATTTATTTCACTTGGAATATAACGTACGCACGATGAAACCATGTCGGACGCGCTTTTTTTTCCCTGTTGTCCCTCTCCATTATATCTGGACCGTGACCTTTTGAACTTTCAACTTGCTTTTTTTTTAAATTAGTTTGTTTGTAATTTAATGAAACAGAGTGGCAATTCTTGTTTGGCAATTACTATTTTTATGGGTCGTAAAAATTTGATTTACAAAATTTTGTGAAACAAATTATCTTCCAAAGGGGGTTTTTTTTTTTTTTTTTTTTGTAAATTTTAACTAGTTACCGAGGCAAGTTGGTGTAACAGTAACGTTTTTAGCTTGTGTTCGGAAGGGGGATTCGAATCCCCCTCGACTGAACATTGGAAAACGTATTTTAATTAAATCGATGTCATGTTATGAGTCCTGTTATAAGATGTAACAATGAAAAATAAATTTTCTCAATTGAGAAACATTTACAAATGTTTAAAAATAAACAATTGTAAAGATAATGTGAAAAAATGTCAAACAAATTTTTCATAATTGCAAAAACCTCGTTAAAACATTGTGAACCTATCAAGTTCTCGAAAGACTTGACACTGTTATTGTCTTTGCTATATTAAAAGTTATTAATTTACACATTAACAAATTACTTATTGCCTTGATAAACTGAGTCTTTCTAGATGTTCACTAATTGTTCGTCGGGTTTCTTTCATTTAAGCTAATGGCTTTTCATTGTTCGTAACTCCAACGTTTTTAATTTCTTACTGTTGAGAAAAGTTTGTTCTCACTTCGTGTTTTATAAGGGTTTCCATAATTCATCTAGAATTATGTATTTTATCCCTCGTTAAAGTGTTGCCCAAAAGTTTTGTAATATTAACGAATTCGTGTTGAATTGAATTGTTACTATTTGATTGCTTGTGAAAGAACACATCTCGTTTATCCTCAATTAGTCCAAGATGAATTTAACTGATGGAGCACTTTGCACCAATTGTGCCACTTTTTTTATCTTTATTTTTTTTAACACAATATTTTTATAGGCTGAAAAATACGATGAAAAAAAAAAACAACAGAGTTTTTATATTAATGATGATAACCACTCAGGAGATTCAATATCTCCAAAGCGATTTTTGATTGAAACATACAATCTCGGTTCAAATATAATAGTATAATTTAGGTAGGAGATATTTATCGCGAGTGTATTAGTAATTAACAGTACCCATACATCATTGAAGGAAAGCATCAGGGAAGCGTCTTGCGCATATACGACGCACACAATGGTATGCATACATACGTTCAAGTACATGCTTCCGTACACATAGTGTAAAGCTAGTTATATATTTACCCGATCAATCAAAGTGTATATGAGTGAAATGATCTTATCAATATTGGATATCGGCTGGGTATCAATACACAGGCGCACGTAAAATCTAATTTAAATTTTGAACAATAACAGAAAAAAAATGTACCCGGAAATATTGTAATCGAACGTTTTTACGTGGGCGGTTGATGAATTATTGTCCGGGCATTCGGATGATAAATAATAAATGGGAAATCGAAATCGTTGAATTTTTCAGTCAAAATAGAAAGTATATTTTAGGGTTTGATATTTAGAGTGTTCATCAAACCGATGAATAAAACAATCTTAAGTTAAAAGGTTTGTGTATACAATGCTGCTTTTTTTGACTCTTCAATCCGCATCAATCACAGCAATAATTTAACATGCAAAGCCGCGAATGGAAATATGTTAGTCGATATATCTTTGCTTGTTGACAGAGAAAGTTTTTCCCCGAAAAAAAAACAAACAAAACAAAACCGTATGTTTTATTTGACAAATTTGTCCGATGATTTGAATTCATATGTACCTGTGTGTACATATCCTGCTACATGTTTCATGTAATGCACAATCGTTATTCCTCCCACGAATATTTTGGTTACGTATTGACAATATCAAAAATCACGACTGCTGAGATATTGAAGTTCGTCTTCAAAAATTAACCGAACAGTCGGATTCATTTTCTGTATATAATTTTTTTAACACGATTGCGAATAATTTGATTAATAAAATTTCAATAATCGGTTGTATTTTGCACGATTCCAATTCATCGTTTATTCAAAACTTAATTCCATGTATATTTGCTGTGGTACGTTTCGTAAACGAGAATATTCGTTTGAAAGATTGTTAATTCCATCGTCTGGCTTGCAAAGCTTTCGACTAACTGCGGAAAATTGAACGACAGTTGGAGTATTTATTTGACGTGTATAAATAAGTGGATATAAAAAAAAAGCGGTTGGAAAGTCGAGACATAAATAAATCCCTTTCTGAAGGGGAAAAAATGGTCTTTTATCACCGTTGCCATTATCTGTTTCAAATGAGCTAGACGGCGTTTTGTCATTTCGGTGGGTGTTATCTGTGCAGTCGAGTTCGCTGCATTTTTGCACAGCCGATGTTTGCAACTGCAGACAACTGTTTGACAGCACGTTCGACGAGGGAATATTTTGACGACTCCGAAGATTCGTGATATCACATTCGAAACTCCACGTTAGTGGAAAGTTCGCGACGGTTTGAATTTCGCCCAAAACAAAAGGCATAAAAGACTTTACGAGACAAAAGGAAATATGAAAATTGTAATTATCTGAAAATCCATCGGATCACAAAAAGGCAGCACAATGAAATTCAATCGACGTGAATCGCAACGATTTTATTAAGCGCTAAAATTTTATTATTAAAACTGTTATCACGGGTTTTCTGTGTATTAAAAATTTATTCCGCGCCAAGTTTCGTTACGATGCCAAAGTCTCATTTGATAATAAAGAGTGTTGAACATAAATAATATCTCTCGATGTTATGGCGGAGCAGAGATTTAAAACGTAATTATCCGACCTTGTTATTTTTATTCGCGTTAATGATGAAAAATTCGGATCGTAAACACGGGCTTCTTCAACACATAATTGACACGATTATGGCGAATTTGAGCGTTCGCTATTCCACAGACGATACTTACGAGCGTTGAAACAATCGACAGTCGTAAAACCTGTGCGGATATCTACGGTGTAAATGTGACGAAAAGCTCGTTTAAAGTATAAACTTTATGGGTCGAAAATTAAAGGTCCTCTTTGACTGGCGAAAATTTAATCCTTGGTCATATTAAAATAATTACTCGATATAAGGATGATACGAATGGACATTTAAAAATTATTGAATTGTCCAAGGAATTATTATTTTTTAATTAATCTTGTACAGTGTTAATTGGATTATATAAATACAAGTATCTGATGTGCAAATATTTATAAAACAAGTTGATGAATCCTTCCTGAAATTATGTAAAAATTGAAATACAATATCTTTTTTTTTTGCATTTTATATCAGTACATTTTCTAGTCCTTCATAACTTTTTAAAAGCATAATAAAACCGTGATATTTAAAAAGTTGCGGATTGAATAACGAGTATTGCTATTTTTACGTAACAAATTTTTAATGGCGAGTGTAAATTAAAAGTTCGCAGCCAAATGGAACAAGAAGTGTTTCACAAGTCGAAAAATTATTATTTACAGTATGTATATTACAATTCGGTTTACATAATTTCTCTCTGAACCTTTTCAGTTTATCACAAAGTTTGTACGTATTTTGCTTTCGGAATATTTGCGGTGAAGAATACGAATTTCCAGTTTTTAATGTCTTTATAACATTTGCGCAAAAATGTTAAAACGAAAGTAAGAACAAAGAGTTAATATGTAACTTCAAATATTTGTTTAACATTTTGGGATGACTTGATGTTTACTAATATGTTTATATGCACATACAAGTTTTGTGCATATAAATTTTCCACTCGGACACACAGACACAACTAAATATCATAATTTTGTGAAAAACACAAATAAAAGAGTATAAAAATAGAAAAAAAAAAACACATAACAGAATATTCGCGTTATTTTTGTTGAGAATTTCTGAACCACCGTAGTTCACGTTGAACTATGATATGGGTTTACAGAAATTTATTTAGAAAATAAAATATGCCACTCATTTTTTTCGTACTCGGCCAGAGACACTACCGTGTCTCCTGATTTGTAGAATCTAGTGGAGTGCTATAAAATCTAGCTTACGTCTTTGTACTCGTATCCCTCCGCCATGCATTAATATTTTTCCCCTTTTCCTTACCTTCAAGATGATTTCTACCTGTAGGATTTTACACTGAAATATTTCCATATTTTTTTAATTTAAAAAATCAATCAACGAATATTTGAAAATTCATTTATTCATACTTTTATACAATTGATCGAAATTTCAATTTTGTTTTTCAATTGTTAATGTTGCAATACATTTTGAGAGTAACAAAATCCAATTTCCTATAGTCCATTTTGTGGAAGATTTTACGACGCAAACCAATGGGTATTGTGGACGTATCAATGACTAATATTGACTAAACCCAAAAGTTGCTAGAAATTCGGAGTCAATTAAATCTGTTTAACGAGGGGAATTGTTTGCACCTTAAATTCGTATTTAACTGCCGAGCTAATCTAATTTGCAATCAACAAGAGACAACTTAAAGAGACGCGCGTATATCGTGACCGCGAGAGTAATTTACAATGCTACCTTAATCTGCGCTCTGGCGTGCTTTCTTGAATAAACAGAGAGCGCAGCAAAGTTGCCGTGAAGCCGATTTCAAACATCCGTATACGCAACGCCACGATTCTTGAATGCTCAAACTGAAGTCCAAACTTATGTCAACTCTTGGTTAATTGCAAACATCGGAGAGTTTGCGATAATGTGCGATTGCAAGAAGACTCGCAATGATTCTTCCAACACTTACTAACCTCTGTAACCAAATGCTCAATTCAATTTTCCCTCGCCCACCAAAAGGTATCAGTTTTCAAAAGTGCTTATACATCTTGTTATAATTAATTTTTTTAATCTACACACAGAAAATTAAATTTCAGTAATAACAATGTCTTGTTATTTTTTACTCTACAATTAGAAGTATTAATTAATTTTTGTAAACTTATTTTTTACATTTTATCACGTTTGATTTTTAGGTGAATTTAAATCTGAAAATATTCATACAAATCTGATTGAAGAAAGGTTTATTATTCAATTAGCTCTGATCGTATCTGATCATACATGGTTGGACAAAGAACTTTTTGTCACAGGAAAATTGGAAAATTTGGGGAAAAAATCGTACGCCCTATGGAGATCTCTCGATTATCCATCACATGAAATGATAACTTCAACATCGAAATGTTCCGCCATCAGTTATTCTATCAAAGCTGAACGTCACGTTGAAATTCATTAGTTCAATTAGCTACAATTCGCTAATCTCATTATCAAGATTGAAAGTACATATTAAACATGTGATTGACAGTTATATATATATACATGTATATATATATATAAATCAGAGTTCTAGTAATTCATTCAGTGACCTAGTCTGCCAGTCAATTTCACTGTTAACTTATCTTGCTTGAGCATACACTGAGATACACTCACCATTGATCTTGACGTCTTCTGATTACACTACGATAAAAACTTCGCTGTGATTCTGGAAGGATCGTGCAACATTGCACGAGGTGTCCAGACTAAAAGCAACGCAGCAATCTGATATCTTATGGATGAAAAATAAATTCGACTCTTCAAGTTGAAATTCAAAAAGTGTATTTCATGACGCTTCGTTCAGTTTTTATCGGACCGAATATCCGGATTACAAAAAAATAGAGGCCATAAAAAACATGATAAAATTTTACCATTATAAATATTCTTGCCGTTTGCGTTTGCGGCTTGAACCAACAACTTATTACTTGAAATTTGTTCAAGTTGATCTTCATTACAGAATTAACTCTATCAAGTTTTATGATTTAATAATCCTTCGACGATATCTTGAGGAAAAGATTCAAGATAAGAAAAATCACTCTTTGATAATGAAATTAATTAAAATCTCCTTGTTACAAAATTGTTATGAGAAAATTATTTATTCAAATTTTTTTCGTGTAATGAAATACAGTTTTATCATTAGTAATTCTTTTTTTTTTCTTTTTAATTTCATGAGATCATTTAATTATTTTGAATACCTTTTTTTCTTTCTGAAATGGGGCTGGTAAAATTATTGTAACAGCAGCTGTAAAAAAATTTGATGTCCAACATATTTGCTCGAACACAGTTGCAAATGAATCCGTTGACATTTTGAAGTCGCACTTGAAAAGTGAAGTTTGAACTGTAAAAATACATTACAGCTGAGAGCATGTTGCGCACACAGTGCATTATGCAACATTGCTGTAAGTAATAAATGCAACTTTAATTTTCCAGCACATATGCTGGAAATCGTGGTTGGAGAGTGCTCCTTTTTTTTAAACAGTGAGTCAACGGAAGTCTTATGATGCAAACATATAAAAGTTACATGAATTTTCACTTTGTATATGCCCTGAGTTAATTATCTTAATTATACTGTATATATAGAATTCATGGTATGCCGAGCAATTTGTACACAATTGAAGTTATTATATTCAATACAGTGTACACGCGCTCCGAGCAAAATAACATGGATGACCAAAATTATTCTCTAATTTCTGGCAGTAATTACAATGAAAAAAATTTGTCCCGAAAAATGGTTATTCCATCTGGCATATAACACAAGAGATTGCATAACGCTCGTTTGTCAGAACAATTAAACGAAAACATTTCTTTCATTCTGATGGAATAATAAGAAGTACCGGCGAACACTCTTTATTTCGTTGTTTAATTGTGCATCAATATTTCATAAAGAAGAAACTAAACCGACGAGGATGTATAAAAAGTGGCCGCGGGTTTGTTTGCTTTTAAAAGTGACCTACAATTGTTAAACAAACATTCAACAAAATGTAAGAGGCAGTAAACATAAACTACCGCACAATTTAGTGCACCGGAAATATAAAT
>JAAMPD010002674.1:0-13521 GCA_025266255.1 Trissolcus basalis
CTTTTTACTAGGATTATTCAAAAATATGAAAAGTAAATATAAAAGAAACCCAATGTTAACATTGTTTATGTATAATTTACTAAATTGAACAAAATTGAACTGAATTGGATGAGATCAAGGATGAAATCAATTTCAACAAAATGTAAATGTTTGAAAATCTGAATAAATTAGAATAGGTGATATTCGGAAGTGCAAAACTTATCTTGATTACAGTGGGCAAATAGTCTGCTTCATTGAAAATTCAAACACAGTGTTTGCTCAAAAGATTAAAGTTTTATTATTTGTGTTATCTGAAGAGCCAAATGAAGCTCGTAGGACTGGGTGTACTCCAGTAACGATAATTTATGATTTATGGTTCTGACTCACATTACAAATATACTCTCTTTGACAGCGACTTTTCTGTCCAGTTTGGGGATTAGGACCCAAGTATGCACAAAAACAATGGAACCACCTGGCCGGCAATTAGACGCTAATCCGTGACTGAAAATTTTTTCACTTTTTTTCTGGTCATGTTTTTAATTTATATGCATTTTTATTTGCCCAAAATTTTTTCGAAAATTTACAACTGAAGCTCGAGAAAACTTTTCTTAAAAACTAAGATAACAGTTCAAAACAGATGTTTTAAACCAATAATAGATTATTTTTTGATAAAAAAATGGTATTACGAATTTGGTATTTAAAAAAAAGTAAAAAAAATTGTTGTTATTTTTGGAAATGTTTGGTTGTTGATTTTCGTTTAGTTTTCTAGCTCTTTTTTAAACAAAAAGGGGTGACTTATTTGTGATCCATATGTGAATGAGCCTGAAGATAATAGTTACGTCATACACTGAAGGGCACTTTTTGTAGATGAAATTTATAAAGAAACCAAATTCAAGGAAATTTTGTAACAGAAAGTCGGCACTGACTCATCCATAATTTCGCATGTGTTTCGCACATTTTTGCGACGAAAGCTGCTCTTTTATAACACTCTCCTAATTCTAATACAAAAATAAACTCCAAAATTCGGTCACTAAAATATAAAAATAACAAACGAAAACAAGTCACAATGTTTAAAAAGAAAAAGAAGAAAAAGTTTCAAAATCTCTTCGGAACAAACATTGTTCATTGTAATAAATTTCCACAATTTTTTAGAATTTATAATGTGTCCAAAAGTGAATTTTATTGATAACATTTTTCAAATCTGATGGAACATTGATTTCATTTGGCTTTGATAATAAGAATAATCTCAAACAGGTGTTTCCCATTTATATCATTTTTTGGGAATAAATTGTAGTATCATTAATGTACAAAGGAGCAGCTGACCCCATACGGAGTCGGATGTAAACTTGATTTCTTTTTTTTTTTTTTTTTGTCTTCCCATTTATATAAGCAAGTTGACAAGTGGAAATATGACAACGTTTAGATTCCAACTTTGACTCTCTCTTTATAACTTACAAAAATTGCCAAAAAAATTTGATATTATCAGCAACGAAACAATATAACAAAATTCGCTAAAATTTAACATTCACGTTCAATTCAAGGAAAATAAAAATTAGAGTAAAAAAAAATTACTTCAAAAGTCTGACAATTTTTTGCGAAAATTTTTAAGCTGAAAATTCTATACAATGTTGGAACATTATATTTTATATATAATCAAGGAAGATTATGGTCCCAGAAAAATGAGCTCAGAAAATTCAACTTATCGTAAGCAGAGAATCTGAAAAAAAAAAGAATTCTTAGCTCATCTCGTTTAAATCGCCTATTCATTCAGATCGACACGTGCAAAAGGAAGTTCATCGCACTTATAGTGATTTTCCATATAACTGTGAAAAGTATATCGGTATTGGTATATATGGTTCTAGGAAGCACCTTCATTTTCAAATCTATTGAGTTGTACCGCACCTAAGATTGTGTGCCATATCTTTTTTTCCATCCTCAATATAAAATTCATCCAAACTATACAAAACGCGACACAACGTTTTATTTCATTCACTCGAATATCCAATTTACACAAATCTTAACTTCACCAGAAAGTTGTTTTTGTATTTTTGTAATGATCAAAAAAATTAATCAAATTTAATAATTTTTTACATTTCAAGGTCACATGTTTTAATAAAGTTTGTAAATTATTAAAAATTTGAAATTTGATTTTTTGTTTCAAATTCAAAAAGAAATAAACATATAGAAATTGATTTGAAATAAATTTTCAATAAATTTTCATATAAAATAAATTAAAAGTTTAATTTAAAATTGTGATCGCAAATATGTAATGAAATAAACAAATTTTCAAGATACACCATGACAAATAAATAAATAAAACATGTAAACATATCATTTTCATAAAAATTCACAAATTGATTTCAAATCAATTTTTAATAAATTTCAATGTAAAATTGTGATAGCAAAAATATCATAAAATAAACAAATTTTCAAAATACACCATGAAAAATATATGAAACATATAAACATATCATTTATAAGCATACAAAAATTAATTTTGAATAAATTTTCAGTAAATTTTAATCTGAAATTGTAATTGCAAAAGTAATATAAAATTTAGGACATTTTGAAAAGTACACCATAAGAAATAAATAGGTATTGATTTAGGATGCACGACAGTAGCCAGGCGAGTTAATAGGCGAGAGAAAAGTGCAAATTAGAGATGCGGAAGCTGTGTGAACCCCGCGAGAGAGGAGGCAACAAGTGCGAAAAATTGTCAAACAATAAATAATGCGCCGAGTCGCTGGGACGATGGTTGATATGATGTATTAAGAGAGCGGAAAAGCGAGAGGGGGCGACAAAGCAGGGAGCATCTGCCAAGTACATAATCTATAAGAGCAGAGAGTTTGCGCTTCCCAGGCTCCGAAGATGCACCTGGACGTCTTCTCTCTCGCAGCGCCAATTGCTCTCCTCGTCTAGTTTAGAATCTCCCTTTTTCTACGTCAACATCATAGAGCACATTTTCAGTTGGCTCCTCCTTCCACCGTGCCATGCTTTCGTGAACTTGAATAGCGCGCACCAAATCTCAATAGATTCCTCGGCCCATCGCTGAATCACATTTATCTCCGCTTCACGATTCTTTTTTACCCCGCGCCGATGCTAAAACAAAGAATCTCTCTTCAACTCTTCACCCGATGCTGTTTTTACTTTCGACTAATAATTTGAAGCTTCCAAATTCTAAGTGAAAGAGCAATGATGAAAATAATTTTTCAAACCTTTTTCATTTCCATCCAAACAGTCTATATCGATTTTGAAAAAACAAATTTTAAATTTGGTTTTTCAAGTTTTAAATTACGTCATGAGGGGTTTTGTTTTTGTTTTTTTTCCTTTTTTTAGAGAAAAGTGATCGGATGCAATGATTCCGGTTGTGCACCGGATCCAACAGGTAGTCTCCAACCCTCACATTTTTCCTTTCCATTCTGGTAATCTGAAAATATTAATGCACAGCAATCTGATAAGCATTTTGACTAGCTTTCGAATTTCAATTTTTGTTTTTAAATTTCAACTTATGAAATCGCATCTGATAAATTTATTTTTTTATTTATCAACCTTTTTATTTTCATTGTTTCGTCTGCAGTTTTATCAACCTGCACTTTTTCATCATGCAGATCTGGCTTTTTTTTTGTGAATCAAAAAAAGAGCGTCGATATTTGTTTCTCAAATTTCACTTTCTTTCAACGCGAGATGACAATGTGAGATATAAGAGAACCTGCGTTGTCATGTTGGCAAGGCTTTACGAACTCAACGATCAGCTCGGATACGTGAGACTGCAATTCATTATGACAGCTGTCTGTGCTGTGGGAAAGCGCGTTGCACAAATTTTGGCTCCGCTCGGGCATCAGCATCCGATTTAAAAACTTTTCCGACGAGCGTGCGCTTGTCTCTCGAACTCGTTCACGGAATTCAACTTCCTTTCTTTCAGCCGCGAAGAATCATAATTGTCATGTTAATTCGATCAACATATGAGATTTCTATCAAAGTTATAAATCCTTCTTCCACGATTCTGACTATTTTTTTTTTTTTTTTTCATTCACGGCCCAAGAATCGTTTCAAATTTATTCTATTCAGAATAAAAATCAAAAATTAATTTGAAAAAAACTGTTCAGTCAAAAAAATATTTTATTACAAAAAAACAAATCAACATTTTCATTCTAATCCAATTTATCAAAAGCGTGATTTGCGAAATTTACATCAAACAAATTTTTGTTGTAAACGTTTTACATCAAACGAAATTTTACGTCGTTTTGAAAATTTAAAAGAAATTGTCTCCGGGAGTTGCAACTTGAAATTTACAACTTGGTTGTTTTTTGTTTGCATTAATGGAGTCGATTAATGAAAAATTGTGCAGTTTATAAATCTTGAGCTTAATATTTAAGTTTGGTGTGTTTCATTAAAATCGAAGAGGGTCACCTGAAAATGTTCCTTTGTTAATCTACACTGCCGCCGGAAGAAAGAATGCTTATAACTGAAAATAGATCCACCTAGCAGAATGGTATACCTGCCTTTGTATTTGCGGCACGATGTGCCGTTATTTTCGTTCAAAATTGCATATTCTTTTTTTCTCTCTTCTATTTTATTTTTAACAATACTTTTCATTCCCTTTTATACTCCCTTAATTGCCACCTGCAAATAATTAAAAAAAAGACTTCACACGAGCAAAATGTTTACCATCAATTTACAACCAAATGATAATTCAAAAAATTTCAACATTTTCAACATTTTATTCTAACAATTTTTCTTCGTTCTTTAATTAATATCATCACTCACTTTTTGCAACTTGTAACTTTTCTATTTAGAAAAAAAATTACAAGTTGTTTTTTTATGAAAAAATAAATTAGGTTGATAATTTTTGATAATGTCACAATTGGAAAAAGATGCAAATGCTTAGCTAGAAAGTTCAAATTTCGTTATGTGAATTCTCATCCGAGGTTGCCAAATTTCAAAGAACCGATCTCGATAACAATATATAGCTCCACCTTTCTAAAACGTGGATTCTCCGACCAATTTCAAAGTACCTATAATTTGCCTTGGCTTGAAAGAAGGCGGATTTCGCTAGGTTTTGATGTCATTCATCTTCTCGTATATTTTCTATACAAACTCACGTGAAATGTGAAATCGATTTCATTGCTTTTCAGATACATTAAAAATTAACTACACATTTTTAACTTTATTTCCGAGTTCCAATAAAATTCAAGCCATATTTTTTCAATATAAAAAATAATAGCCCAAAATAATTATAATAAATCAAATTTAAGTTTATCAACATTTTTTGTCGTTTGAAATGAAAAGATAAAAGATAAATTTATTTTCAATAAAGAACATTTTTATGATCTTTTTTTTTCATTATATTCTTTTTTATTTTTCTTAACTTTTTTTTTCATATAAATTGTGTTCTGGTAGGAATTTTATTTATTTTTTATTTTAATTTGCATAAAGGGTTTAAAAATAAAATGAAGATTGTTAACCCGAAGTGTAACAATTTCAGGCATGTGGAAGTAAATAGGAAGAGGTTTCGATCAAAAACAAACGATGAAACAACGCAGGGGAAGTGCATTGGGGTTCGTGTTCACCCCAATTTGAGTTCACGCACTGCAAAAACAGGTGTGAAGCCAGGAGGTAAAAGCAAAGCTGATTCAAGACGGTTAGGATTTAAAGAAAGAAAAGAGTTGGCATATTTTAAATTCCGATGCACTCGCCAAACTTTTGCGTTTTGCACGCAAACTCCCAATTGCATCAATCTCGTATGAAAATGTTCATGCACTTTTAACAAAAAAATCCAATTACTTTCGTTTGCCAACTTTTTTTTTAATCAATTTTTAAATTTTTGCACTGAACGTTTTATACAAAATTTATTGAAAAAATGGTAAATGTACTTTTTAATGTATTTGTTGGCAGAAATCAGTCATTCAAAGGCAAATTTAAATGACTTAATTTCGAGAAATAATAACTTTGTACGAAATTAAAAATCGATTCGGGGCTTTAATTTTTTCCGTTACAGCACACCAAATATGGGGAAAAAATAATAAGAAATCTCTTTTTATTATAAAAAAAAATTCATTTTAAATTTTATCAAATAAATTTTTAATTCAATTTATTCGGATCAGTTTTAATTAATTTTGTATGTCCTGAATATTCAATTCGATGTTTAAAATTCAAAACACATTGTGCCGAAAGAAAAAGAAAAGAAAAGAAAAAAAATCAATTGATTGAGAGAAATCCAAACATAGAGATTGTCTGAAGTAAGACCGTTTGCATACCTTTTGAAGTGTGACCCCAGTTGGCGAATGCAAAACGCAATCCATTGACGCATTCTAATCCGAAAAAATCGCAGTTCCTAATAAGTTTCCCTTTCATCTAGGCGTTCCCTGAGAAAAAATCTTAGGGGAGAGCAAAAATTTTTCACAAGCAGCTTTATCACGTGATCTTCTCTCGCCACCTATCAAAGATATGAGCGGAACGTCATTCTGTCATGATTAATTGGCAGTAAACTGAACTAAAAAACAAGATTTATTATTTCCCTAACGATTCTGTTTTTGAACGATGGCCTGGATATAAATTAAGCATGATTTTCTGAATTTCTTATAATCATTTATTTTATTCAGATTCGAGCAAAGATTCAACAAAAAATACTTATTGACAGAATCATTTTTTGTCTGAAAAAAATTGATACATGAACAGAAACAAATTTGTTCTGATTGAAAAATGTTTCGAATAATTAAATCTTGTATATTCTTAATGATAATATTGTTTCAAGTTTGTGTGTATTTTTTTTTTTTTTAATTTTAGACGAATATAATTTTTGCACATGGGTAAAGCCAGGATAACTTTGAAACTTTAACACAGGGCGATTGGGAGGCTTTGTGCATCTGCAGTCACTGATCATGAAAAGTTCAGTGATAGAAGAATCAATCCCCTTCTATATCTATATAAAAGTCGGGTTAACATTCTGAATGTAAGCATCTCTTCAAGTGGAATTTCAAACTCAGTTTGCAAATCAAACTTGAAAATAAAAATTTTCCATTGATGATGGTTCAAATGTAATTATCTAAAGTTCTGATTTTAAGAGAGAATATACACTTGAATTCTAAGCTAAATTAAAAAAGTGATTATCAAAAATATATACATCTAATTTTTATGACAAAATATACTGTGTTTTAAGCAACTTTCAAAGAATATTTTAGCATACCTGAATATAAATTTTTGTCATAAAAAAAATAATGAGCTGCCCATATTTTGATTAAACACATTGTTTTCAATACTTTACGGTTGTCACGATTTTTTTTTTCGTAAATTTTTGTTTTAAAATAAAAAATTTTAAATGGATACACTCAGAGAAGATAAATAAAATGAAGCACTAGAATAACGATATTTGAATTATGAATTCCTACAAAAAAATAGCAACGTTAGACAAAAATGATGTAATTTTTGTCGACGACATTTTCACTTTATTTTCTTTATAACTTGTTCATAAACTATAAAATCAACAAAATCTTTATTGAAGTGCTTTCGTGAATGTGTTTTAAAGTAACCCTAGAAATTTACAAAAAAATCAATTCAGTAGATCTCGAGAAAAATTAATAAAAAATATTTATTTAAATCAATTTGAATTTCAAGTTGAAAAATTAACAGGCGATTTTTTAAATATTGTAGATTATAAAAATGCAAAAAAAAATTTCGTACCATCTAAGTCCCACCTTAATAGCAGTAAAATGCAAAATAACAAAAAATTGCAATATTTCTCTACAATGTCAAAATGAATTTGAAAAGTAAAACAGAAAAAAATTGAACTGAGACAATGTGAATCACATTAAAAAATAACTTCAACATGAAATTTATCATTTGTAAAATGTGAAAAATAAATTTGAAATAATAAAGTTTTTAAAAAATAAACACGTGATAAGAAAAGGGGAAAAGGGTTTTGATGAATAAACATGATTCGAGACAATGTATCTTGTGAAATAAAATATATTTATAAAAACAAAATTAAACGCATATAAAATAATACAATTCTGCATATATTTGTATATCTATATATCAAATAGACAATTTCCGAACTCCACCACGACAATTGGCGCAGGAACAAAAACCAATTGTTTTTAAATAATCACTCGATCGCAGGCGCAGTAACGTCGTGCCTGATCGGATAAATGCCCTTCAATTTGATATCGTTATGGCACGAAAGAACCGCTCAACTAAGTACAAAAATCGTCGAAAAAATGTGTGCCTAAAAAATGTTTACAAACATTCGAACCAAAGCTCTTTCCAAGAAACATCATTCATTTTTAAACTTAAATTTGTTCTAAATTTTACAATTAAATTTGTCGAACAATCGTTTTTTTTTTTTGTTCACTTACATTTAACGCAATGATATGCCGAACTATTACATCATAATTTACAAATGAAACAATGAAACTACAATTCAAGTAACACAGACACATATCGCCTAAAACCAGGAAATACTCGATCTGATTTCCGTTATTATTTGGCACGAGAAAGCAAATTTCACCGAAATTGAACCATTCAAATAACTTTTCCCGCGCAGCGTCCTGAAGTTGGCTGCGCAACCGACCAATCTAAAAGTCGAGACGCTCTCCGATTGAACAGTTACTTGGCCAACTTCAGTTCGCTAAAATATCAAATCGATGAAAAAGATTAATGTTTGATTTTCGTCTGTACAGGTAATGAATATCAAAACTGCGAGTATTTTCAGGTTCCGCATAATACAAAATATCAATGCCCGTATAAAACATTCAATATCGATTTCTTGTCATTAGATCGTTATCTCTTGTTTAGTCGTTATATCTATAATATAATCTGCTTCTTCTCAATATCGCACTTCTTCAAAAATCTTTGCTTCATTCTTTTTTTTATTAAAAATTACTTCTCTTATTGAGTGTGAATGCCCAAGTTTATTTTAATGTCGGTAGAAAATAGCCTTACTAATGATATGAAGTCATGCTTTTCGGTTAATTTCATTCCCTTATAATTATCATTATATAAATCGAGTATACAGTAATACTGTTTGATATGTTTTCTAACGTACGTTGATTTCTTTTCTAATCTTCCATAATCATATCTTTTTTTTTCAATATCATAATTATAATACATGTTGGGTGTATACATGTATATAACATACACAGGTATGTTCTTATACATAGATACACTTTTCTAGGCGGGATCAAAATATCAAACTAATAACAAAAAAATAAATTAAAGTGTTAAAAAAATAAGTGATGTAAAAAAAATATCGTTGGAATGAATGTTTCAAATTTATAGATGAAAAAATTAACTTGTTTGAAATGTGAATTCAAACTTCCCGCCAAAACAAAAAAACATTTATATTAATACATTTTTTTAACATTAATAATATTATTGCATTGACTTTGTTTTGTCTTCAAGTTCTATTATCATTCATAAACATTGATAATTCCTGAACTTATGAGGTAGTCTGTTCCGGGATTTACGTCGTACATGGCAAGAGTTGTATAAAATTGTACCATTCATTTTTTTTTACTTTTTTTTCAAGTTTGCATCTTTTTTAATTAGAATAGAAACATAAGGAAAAATACGGTTGACACGTTTTACAAATTACAAATATGTACAATTATCTTCTTCGAACCTCGTAACTTGCTTTATTCAATTTGTTTTTTAAATAAAAACTCAACGCAAAAACTGGAACGAAGATGGCGGCTCCCCGCCGTCGATCACAAAATGGCGATTCATACGATAACAAGAAAATTCAAACAGGTTTTCGCAAAAACATTTATTCAACAGAGAAAATTGGTTAGCGAGGTCGCGCATTACAATTGTCAACAATTTCACGATCGTCAAGGCTTGATTTTTGAAGGAACGTGAAGAAAGAAAACCCTTTACAGAACTTATTGGCAAACTATTTCTGACGATGAACCATTGGTTTTCCTTCAAAAATTTCACAAATTCACGCTTCAAAACTTCGCTGGACCCGATTTTAACCTTAAATTCAGATAAATATTTTTTTTTTTTTCTAAGGACACAAGTGCGTGGATCTTTGTTCAAGCTTTGACTCTCTCAATCTATTTACTATTTTTTGTACTTGTTCATTAAGTATAAATATCCTAGTCGAAAAATTACCATCTCTTATTTCGTATTAAAAATATGTTATGCGATTTGACCAACAAATTGGTCATTTGTTTTGCTACTGACCGAGTGACATTTGAGCAAAAATCGGTGTTTACAACGATGATCACAACAATGTTCATCGAGATAAACAAACTCGTCGCACGGCCAGTGCCTAGAATTTTTCTTGTATTCTTGCATACAAATCTCAGAAAGTAAACAATTATAAAGGATAATAATATAAAAAAATATAAAGAAAAAGAAAAATAATCATACAATTTTGTACCCTAAAATTAGAATTCCATCACTGGAAGATGGCGAATAAAAATAAATGATTAAAATATACATTATATACAAATAATGAAATCAAACATGAGTATATACAAAGTAATGTACAATGCCTTGTGTCGTATCGTGATACTGCATGTGGAGCGTACAAAATGGACCGTATAAAATAATAAATCTAAACGAATGATTGGGATCTTCCAGCGTGAACGATCACATTATAGTCATAAAAAAGTGCGCACAAACAATCTGAATTGTTAAAATCTATTCAATCAATTAAAATACTATGGTCAAGCAAGAAAGTTAGCTCAGCTGCTACAATAGCTGCTACAATGATCCAAAGAAAAAAAATTTAATCCAAAGAAAAAAAAATGTAATATCCTTCCCTTAGTTCAAAGGGAATCAACGAATTTAAGGAGTGGGGGGTCGAGAGCACTTGGCCGCGATGTGACAACAATGCGTTGCGCGACGTTGCCAGATTGCACAGGAAGCTTGCGCAATCCCGTTGTGTTTTTGCTGTAGTTCGAAGATCCACGCGTTGCCTAGCGAAGTCTATTTCTTCTGGATGCTGATTTTATTGCTGTTACTGATACTGTTGTTGTTATTATTTTGATAGTTCCTCTTTTTATGGGTCTCGTAATGCTTGACCATGTGGTCCTTGCGGATAAAGCTCTTAGCGCAAATATCACAGGAATAGGGCTTGTGGCCTGTGTGTGCACACATGTGGCGCCTCAAATCGGTCTTGTGGTTGAACTGTTTGGTGCACACGTCGTATTTGCACTTGTAGGGCTTGTCCCCGGTGTGCTTAGCCATGTGCTCCTGGAAGGACGGGTCGTCGATGAAGCGCTTGCCGCAGACGGTGCACTTGAAGGGTTTTTCACCCGCGTGGAAGCTCTTGTTGTGCTGCGTGAGGTAGCAGGCTTTGTTGAAAAACTTGTGGCACTCCTCACACTTGTGCATGCCGTTCTCAATCCTTATGGAATTGTTGTTCGAGCTTGTTACGACCTGTGTGTCCTTCTCGGCTAGCTTCTTCCTGGGCTTTTTGGGCTTGATCGGTCGGGGCTGAGCGTCCTTGTTTACATTTTCATCGACCTCTTCGGGGAGGTTGTTACCCTGCGTGCTCGAAGGGTACTGATAGGGCGTTGCGACTTTGAGGATGAGATTCTCATGATCGAGTTCTCTGCCGTTGGCATTGAAAGCATCCTCAGGGCTGAGCCCCCCCACGTTATTGACCTGCTGTTGAACGTACATGCCGTTCATGTTGTAGTACTTCTGACTTTGCTGAGTCAAAGTTTTGAAACCGGGTAGTGCGTAGTACTCGGACTGATCGTAGAGCCGGTCCATGTGCAGGTCACTGCCAGTAGTAATTATGTGGTTGCTGGTATAGTCCACTATTAGGTTGCTGCTGGAAATAACGTGGGGGGCAAACCGTTTGGGTACGACTGCTGGGGGCCCGAGATAGCCATCTGGCCTCCCGGGGGCGAAGAGATCGGCATTGAGCTGTCGTGGGGCGTAGTCATGTGGGCCGCCATTGACGTAGGTGAAACCAGGTGCGGAGACATGGGCGAATTCATGGGGTGCTGGGCCACAACCGAACTCAGCTGGGGCAGGGGCCCGAGGTGCGGGGTATCCACCGGCGACGACAGAGGGTGCTGCTGTTGTGTCATGGAGGAAACCACCGGCGAACTGAGCGGCGCCAGGAGCATCGAATTTTGCAGCAGGGGTTGCTGCTGCTGAGGCGGGGTACACTCCCTCTCGTTGCTGATACCGTTGCTGGGGTACAGCATGGGCGTGCTCATGTTGGGCTGCTGGAACAGGCCCCCCGTTGCCTCTCCCGAGGGACCTGCCATCAAGTTTGGGGGACTTTGTGAAGACGATTGGTCGGGCGACTGACGCGCCCCGTTTCCCCTGCCAGTGCTCTGGGCTGGCTCGCGACCAGGGTGATGGTGCGCGCTGATCGGCATGTTCGCCGGGTCGGGCTGGTTGCTCTGCTTCACCGCGTTTTTGTGCAGCGTCGTGTTGTAGTGGCGCTTCAGGTGCCCCGACGAGGTGAACCACTTGTTGCATGCCGAACATTGGTAGGTCTTCGGCCTGCGAGCCTCGTTGCTCTTCCACGATTGGTTCGCTATGGCGGGAGCTTTTGCACTCGCGCCCATCATCCCGCTGGCGATCGGGTGGCTGCCGATCGGCTGCGAGCTATTGAGTACCGGCGACACCGCTAGTCGACCGGGCTCCATCTGCAGGTGCTGCTGTTGCTGCGGTGGCTGGCCCCGCATATACTGATCGGACAATGGCGAAACGTTATCCATCATCGAGCCCATGCTCGTTGGGTACTCTGGCCAGTCCAACATGGAATTCACAGGATGTTGCCCCATCCGTTGCTGTTGTTGCTGCTGCTGTTGCTGTTGTTGCTGCTGTTGTTGTTGCTGCTGCTGTTGCTGCTGTTGCTGCAACTGTTGCTGACGCAACATGTGCAGCTCTGGATGATTCGGAGGCATCCGGTTGATCTCATCGAATCTAAAACAATAGAAATTTGGAATTGTAATTTTTCAGTTGGAAATGACTCAATCGTCATGTTAAGGTTATGGGGAAAGTCTGCTGCCACGGAGTTAAAGACTTTGTTTATAAAAACTAATCGAATTAAATATAATAATCGTATAAAAATTAAAATTTTTATTTTTTAAAAATAATTTTTCAGTTTGAAATAGCTGAATCTCCGCTGTCTTGTTAAGGTAATGTCGAATCTGGAGTTACAGACATTACAGTTTTCTTGATTAAAAAATAATAATGTGATTGTAAATTAATTTCATTAGAAGAGCGCGATTTTCTCAGTTATTTTACACATTCCTAAACAAAAAAAAACGACTTTTTATTAATTAACGAATAATGATTTATAGTTTTTGAAGTGAAGGATATTTGTAAAACTCATTATTTGTTTACATCTTTCAACGAAAAATTATGTTTTATTATGCCACGAATTCTCCCATTATTGCAGAATCGCGCTCTTCTCAATTTTTTCAAAAATAACAGTTATTGTAATTTTGATAAACAAAGTCCCTAACTCCGTGGTAGCAGACATTATACATCACCTTAATGCGTAAAGTCTGCTGCCACGGAGTTAGGGACTTTGTTTATCGTTAATTTTCGAGATTTCTCACATCG
>JAAMPD010002675.1:0-13547 GCA_025266255.1 Trissolcus basalis
TTCTTAAATTCGAAACTAGCACTCAAAACCGACTTGAAAAAATTCTCAGTCGTAACGCGCGCACGCGACATGACTGAAACTCACAGGGTTGATTCAGGACCCTTAAAACTATCACCACAAATATTTTGAGAAGTTTTTTGGAATGTTTGTCCCAAAAACTCGAAACCGTTTTTTGAAACTCGAAATTTTTTTTGCATTAGTCGTACATGTGTAGAATGTGTGAGGCTGAAAACTATGTTAAAAAATTTTCAAATCCGCTCACATTATTTAATTACTGCAGAAATATTTTTTAGTGTTGTTTTTTCAATTTCTACGTAAAAGAAATGAATGAACATAATTTAACATGTGATTTTTTATTCCAATGAGTGAGTTTTTTTTCTCACAATATTATAATTGTTAATTACAATTGGATTTAATGAAAAAAAAAAAAAAAAAAAAAAAAAACTCATTCTCAAGTTTTGAACCCGCATTACCAAGTTCACAGCTCGGAGTCTAGACCCTACGACCATCCACGCTTACTGCGATTATAATTTTCGTTTCGAACTAATAATAATTTTTCAAATGGCTGAAAAAAAAATTTTTTATCGTATCATACTGCTAATTCGGTAGTATTGAATCAGCAGTATGATACGATGTACAATAAATCACAACTCAACAATAATATCACTCTAATATAATTTTATAAAAGTTTTAATTTAATTTTTTTCATTCCGTAACCTTTGTTTATCGTTGACACTTTTGACATGAAGTTGCGTTGTTCCGAAACTTCATTTTGAAAATTCCGTCATATTTCAATCTTTGATTAAAAATCGGAAAAATCATTAAACAAAAAACTGTTAAAGCAAATTTGTTCAGACTTTTCCGTTTTACCTAAATGGTGCAGGCATGTCATAGTTTTTTGCCACACCCTGAATATCTCAACCGCGGCGACGCGCGGTGGCTTGCATGCGCGCAAATAAATATTAAACGCAAAATGATACTTTGACCGTAAAAATCGCGGGTTGTATAAATAACAAAACCCGGCTGACGTGAAATATGAATTTGCAATACGCGCGGCTTTTTATCCCGCCGGAATGCCATGTATTTATGAAGTCGCCGGCATATTTTATTTAACCGCGTGCATCAACATGAATTTTCAAAAAGAAATTGTAACCACCCGAGGAGAGACGCCGAATTCAAAAACGTTACAAATTTTGCATCAAACGTTAGCTCATCCTGTTCAAAGTCACAGTTTTGAGATCAACGATTTTGCTTCTGGCGAAATTGTGTGAAGTTCAAAGTCCTCCCTCGTGACCGCAATACACTCTCGAAATCGACTGCATCGAACAAAGATTTTTGTTTGCTTGTTTATTTTTTTTTTTTTTTTTTTTTTGTTACAGAAATTTCTCTGCATTTGAATTCTGCTTTTCTCTCATTGACGTCGTATAAATTCGTCCGTTTCATGCAATGAAGTTGTAAATATATCATTGTCAAAGCTATCTGCTCTGCAATCATTGTATGTTGAACAGGCAATAAAATAATCGATACGTGTCGAGTTGTGCGTTGCAGTCGACATGACGCGAAGGAAGATTGAATTTATGAACTGGAGTTTTATAAATTCGCCAAGTTGTGCTCAACAATTTTCATATAAATTTAAAACACCCGTCCCTCGTAAAGTGCACGATCCACGAAGAATCGCAATGAAAAGTTTGCTTAGTTAATTTCACGCTGAAAAGATTTTCAATCAATGATCGCCGGCCAAGAGTCTTGTACTAAGAACTCTCGGACAATACAATTTGTAAGACCGACCAATTTTTCGATGAAAAATTTAATTTCGCTATTGTAGATTTCAAGGGTTCTTGGAGCTTGCGTTCAGGAATGTTTGGTTTCTCATCGATTGGAAGTAATTATTTTGATATAATCGTGAAGAATTTCGAAATCATTTTAGAAATAAAACAACACATTTAATTAAAAAAATGAAACCACCGAGATCAATTTTGCAATTACTATTTTCTCTGTTATTTATTGTTGGTTGAAAATTTTTTTATTTCGTGTTAATTATCAGATGTTTTATAAGTTTGGAACTTTTGCAGAAAAATGAGTAGCCGAATCTTGGATTGGAGCGGATTTTGGAAATGGTCTGATTGGAGCAGCGTTTCAAGATCGTCCAAATGGAGCAGTGGTTAGAAATGGTCCGATGGAGCAGCTTTTGGAAATGGTCTGATGGAGCTGAGGTTGGAGACTCAGTAACCCACCTCAAGGGATCAAGTGTGTCCAAACTTGGTAAACAACAAATTAAATTTTTGATTTCAAATTTAATTACAAACTACTATGTTTAGTTATTAATTTAAATATTCATATTTATTCAAATTAACAATAACATTGCAAGCAATATTATTTGACACAAATTTTAAACTTTGCAGGTTTCAATTTTTTAGATTTGTTTATACAAAAATTGTACTACGGAAATCTTATCTGGATGACCACAAATGAAGTTGTTGGGTGTCCCCATCGCATTCATGATTTACCTCGATTAAAATTTCTTCTAAGGGTGAATGAAAACGAAGGAGGAAACGAAAAGGAATAAAGGCAATAATGCGTCATGTTTTTGTATGCGGTGGAGACAAATTTGAATGTGACGCGTCTCGTGATCGTTATAACACTTTATCAGGCGAGGAGGAGGCTATGTTAACGCCCGACCATTAGTTGTTATTTTTAACCGAGAAATCGTACTCGAAAGGGCTAAAAAGGGGGATCAACGCGACCCAGGATAATAAAAACGACGGGCGAAATAACGTCGACAGGAATTACGTTTTTGAGTGCAAAACAAAAATGCCGCGTCGGACGCATTATGTATATAGAAAATAAAAGTCGACGTCCCCGTGGAGTAATACGAAAACTCCGATGACGACGATTCGCAAGTTGGCGCGACGCGCGCATAGTCGCACTTTTCTCGCCCTCGCAATCTGTCCGTGAAACTTTTCTTATGCATGTACATATGCGACACACAGGCTGGCGCATAAACTTCACCTGTTGTCATTCCGTCGACGAAAATCGAATTCCCAGAGCCAGCCCGACAAATAATTTAACATACAATATTCCCGGTTACCGAACATGCTTACCACCGCATATTTTCGTTTCAGTTTTCTCTTTTGTTCTCGTTCTCGGCTCTTTCAGAGCGAAATAACCGTACCAATAAAACAATGTTTGAAATAGATAAAAAAAATCCCCGATTTTTAATAAAAAAGCCACAAAAAAAGAGCAGCTCGAATTTATATGAAAAAAAGATTTTTTGCCATTTTGTTTAGAGAGTAAAATTTCTGTCCAAATTGATTTCCACTTTGTTCAACGTGCAAATTTATTTAAGACAAAAGTGCGTTTTTTGCAATTTCGTTTTAAGAGTAAACAGAAATTTTTTGTTTCGAAAATTGATTTTGGTTCCTTGTTTGACATTCGTATTTACCATTGTTCATATACCTGTTGTCGATCAATATAGAATTAATCTTGATTTCGCATACGCGCTTTCTCATTATATTCGACGTTAATTCTAATTACCGTAAAACGTTCAACATAATCGTCTCCCGAATTTCATAAGCGGAAAACTCGGAAATTAAATTATGAGATACTTCATACGTTATTGTTAAACCATCAAACCATAAAACGAGAGAAAATATAGATAATGAATTTATAACAACAAAATGTTCCCTTTTGTGATTTTTTTATAAAAACGTTGAACAAAGGAGGAGATTAAATTTTTCATTTTCGTGATAAATAAAGTTGAAATCATAATTACATCGTTGTTTTAACGATGCTAAAGCTACGAAAATAATGAGAAAATGTGATGAAAAAAAAAGAGAGTCAATGTCGTTGACAAAAATTTTGTGATCTAAAATGTCGTTGATTATAAATTAGGGATTATAATTTTGCAAAACGAACTGTCACATCTTTCATAACGAAAAACGCCGTTACATAATGCGGTGGAAAAAATCGCCGGACATATCTAGCTTTTTAAGAGGATTAAATACTCAGGAGTTAATTAATATAACCGAAACAAAAATGAGAAATTATGATTTCCTCTTCAAAATACAACTGCGGTGCGACGCCATCGAAGGGCCGATTCTCATTTTGCCCACCGGTTGTAGGTTTTTAATTTTCGTTATCAAAGCTGAAAAATTAAATTTGCGCCCGAATCCAATTGACAGTTTTCACTCATCTGTTGATAGTATTTCAAAAAGCTTTTTACGGTTATCTGGATTTCAATGAACGTCGTTGATTTCGAACCGTCGTTGGATTGTAATTTTGCTAACTAAATTGGATGTAACTAATTTCAACAAGTATTCGCGCGCGAATTGCAAAGTTGGTCGGCAGCTGAAAACGGATCTGAATGAAATATTAACGAGTTATTAAAACTCGACGAAGCTCTAAACGTGTCACTCGGCGATGAGTGTCGACTATCGAGGTCCCCGCGAAAATAATTGTTCACTCTCTGAGCTTTCGTGTGAAAATCGTCGGATGATCATTGATTCATTCGCTGCGTTGTTTTTTCATCATACCAGTCCTGTTGAAACGATGAATTTACCGATACTAATTATACCGCCAGGTTTATATAACCTACTTGAAATTTCCTTCTCACCTTTTTTCTTCTTTTTGTCAACAGGTTCTGCTGACGCGAATGGACAATTGAGAAGAAAAATTTATGACCCGCTGGAATATTACACGCCGTATACTTTCGTCGAGTGAATCGACTTTATATCGGTGCGCTCCTTGCAAACACGCAGTTGCATTGAAATCGAAATGGTTCGCGATGCCACGCGAATCAACCCAGGTTGAAAATAAAATTTAAATATCATTCGGTTTTCTGCAATCTCACAACGAGCTTGCTCTCTCTCTTCTTTTCGATATCAATTTGGACATTCGTGCATTTTATTCAGCGTATAAATAATTGACTTTACAACATCAAGGGTGGAAAATGTATGGCATTTCACAAATGAAATGCCCGTGTAAAGGGTAATAAAACTCGGTCACAAAATGTTTGTGTCGGTTTAACGAGCAATTTCATTATCTCGTCGTCTTTTATTTCGAGTTGGGCTTTTTTTTCCCCATGTTCTATTTTTCAAGTGTAACTTCAATTTTGAAATGGCCAATTCTGTATATCGTTGATTACACGATTGGAATGGTACGAAAATGTTTGCAGAACGTCGAGCGAATAATCAAGCGATGAAAATGTTGGTAATTTGACGGTCGGGATGGCGCGGATATTTATAAAACGTGGGATCCAAAAACAACGTCTCTCGGGAAAAAAGTGATTCCTCGTTCAATAAGGAAGCATGACAAGCGTTAATTTTAAGACACCCCGCACGTGCGCAAAAAGAGATAGGAAAACAAAAAGCAACCCAAGAGGAAGCAGAAAGAGGGAACATTACGCCATAACAGCGTTTACATTTTCTTCCTTTTAAGGAAAATAGATGGGAAGATCAGACCGTAAAAAAATATGTCTCTGCATCAAGAAGACGAACTAAATGCCAAACATTTTACGCGTTAACAAAAATATTTCCTTATTCATATATTTGCAAGGGAAAAAAAGCCTGACTTTCTAAAATCCAAAGAAATACTTCGAACAGGGAGAGAGAAAAGTTTTGTGCCTTTTTTTTACTTTTTACGTGCAAGATAAAAGAAGAATGTCACGGTTTCCATTTTGCGGGGCGTCAAAATAAAATTGATTTATCATAATATAAATCCAATAAAGTCCGGCCAAATCGAACCCAAAATCCGCATCCACATCTCGGAGCCTAACATCCCCTTACTTTTAAACAAATAAAAAATAATAGGCACGGACCGTAAGCCTGCGAAAACGTCTCCTGAGAGCAAAAGTGATTCCGCAGTTCCATAAGGACGCATGACAAGCGTTAATTTTGAGCCTACCCCTGCCTTGCGAACGTAAGCCCAAACAAAATAAAAGAGCACAATGCTCGAAAGTAAAAATGACAAAGTAAAAACCTTTCTCTTCGGTATACACAATACCTATTACTTCGTCACCAAAATGAAGTACTTTTTAATTCTACTTTCAAATCTGAAATGTAAACGTAGTCCTACCCAAACAATTTTGCCCTAAGTAAATCTCTATATCGCTGAAATTCATCGTTTATTTCAATTTGTTTAAAAGATTTAACAATGAAAACTTTCTTTCTTCCAAAAATTACAATGAATTATTACGGTAATTACAAAAAATGGTATTCTTAGTTTTATTTCAATTCAATTAATAAAATTTCGTTATTTTCAGAATCCACCGCAATTCCTTGCGGGAAATCACTCTCCGGCAGTTGGTGTTGAATCCGCCGAATCAGGGAAGAGCGCGAGGGAAATGGGAAAAAAAGGAAAAGTGAAAGTAAAAGGGTGAACGTGGGAGGCAGATGCAGGGAAAGGAAAAAGCTTGTCTCCATATTCGTGTAAGGTATATAGGCCTGAGTATTGGCTGGGAAGGGCCGTCGAGCAGTCGGCGTATCCTGTGTTGGCGTTCTTATAATGTTTTTCCAGGATAAATGGGCTTTCCGCCGGGCGAGATGATTCTATGGGGTTTCGGTATCCATGGCAACCCCGTAGAGCGCATCGAGCGGTCGGTGCGGCGTATGCCTGGCGAGCTCGCGCGGAAAGGAATCGCGACGAGCCCGGGACCAAGAACACCCCCATAAAAACATTATACACGTCGCGCGAAAGAGCGTATCACGTGAGCCACCGCATGGGAATTGACGGAGGCCCCCGCAAATATGAGCAGCGCCGCTTTTATGTTACGAGCCGCCGCCTTTTAATGTTTCCAGTCCAAGACATTCCGTTCGGCCTGAACAACCAAGGAGAATGCCTCCCCTAAAAGATCCTTAATTTTTTATCATCACGAGCTTGCATGCGCCGATGCGATGGCCTCGTTATAAATGGAAGAGTCAAAAGTGCCTGATGCTCGTTTTGATACCTTTCGAGGGGCCTCTCGTCATTGCCGCAGTGAATTACTTGTGGCTTCCGCGTTTAAGACACGTCAAACTGTTCCTTTCTTTTAATCCACCCCCGGAGGAAAAACCTGAGGCGTCTGATTGCATTAAAGTTTCAGCCTAATCGTTAGTTCGGATTCGAAGTATGTTGGTCTCAGTTTAAAACTTTTAAATAAATTGTGCTGCGCGAAAAACGATTGGATTTAGTTCAGTTTTTTTTTTTTTTTTCTTTTTTTTTTTTTTTTTTTTTTTATCTATAACAATGAATTTTTACTCATTTCCAAATCCGTGAATCAAAAACGAGGAATGGGATAAAAATATCTGTGTCTTTGAAATTGGAAAAAGGTTTTATTCGTTTTGATTGTGCCAATATAAAAATATACAAATTTTTTGCTTTATCGAGCAAACTTTTTTTTTTTATTCAAGAAGTTATCGCACGATTTTTTTCCTGGCCTAAGTTTCTATGGTGACGACTCTTGATACTTTGACGAAAAGTTGAATGACACTTTCAAGATTCAAGTTTAGTTCTTGATATAAGTTTTACTGCAATTACTGAAAGTAATATGCACAATTGGCGCAAACTATGTCAGATCTTGTAGAAGTGAAGTAAATTGAGTTTAGTCAGATAATTTGTACTCTACTCGAATCCATACAAGGGGACAAGTACGACAAACTATAAGAGAGCAAAAGAAAAGAAATGGAATCGGCGATCGCGCGAAAACGAAACTAATAAAATCGATGTTGAGAGATTATAAATTGTCTGACAATTCAATTGAATGTTGAAAAGCTACTCCAATCAGTTCAAATGAATGGAAATAAATAAAAACGAAAGAATAAATATTATTTTGAAAGAAATCCGATTTCAGATGAAATTTACACAACTGCCCTTTGTTTCATTTGCTTATATTAGACAAGCAAAAAGTTAAGCCGGTTCCCTCGTGCTTGGAAACGTACATGCTAACTTTTCTTCCCTTCATATTGTAGAATTGACGTGAGTTTCACCTACAATCCCAATTGTTATTTCAGCAATCCATTTACGCCGGGAGAGTTGCAGTTGGTGGAAATCTTCAGCGGGGAGGACAAAAGTAATGGCCTAAACAGCAAGAATTTATTCAATTCCGTATAAATATTCAGCAAAGCGAGTCTTAAATCAGCATTTGAATATCATCGCATCAACTTAACATCATAAACAACCGACGATTAATTTTAAAAAACGTCCTGACATTTTTCCCAATGGTATTAAAATCTACAACGATATATACTGCAGACAAATTTTCGATCGCAGGTTATTTTCAACAAAAATAATAAACTTTTGTTCTTTTTAGATAATTAATTGATTGATCGAAGAACGATTGAATCTAATTTAAAAAACTAAGTTATCGCTTACAAACGAATACGACTGACCCACGTATCTTTAATTATTATCGAACCAACCCTATGCCGAGAAATGTTCATCCGTGTTATTAGCCCGAAAACAATTGCCTTAGTCGAAGCTATCGTGCGCTCCAAAACTTGTCTACTCAGTTAACGTTGGCAATCGATAATTTCTACCTGTTTTCAAACTGCGATTGTTGGACATTTTTTTCTTCTTTTTTTTTCATTTATCTATTTTTATTGCAACTTTGAAGTCGTTAACGAGTGAAAAATAAAAAGATTTTGTTAGATAACGATAAAGGGGAAAAATTGACGACCAATTTGCGATTAATAAAATTGCATTTAAGGCTATATTCTATACGGTACTTTTGCGCTCCAAATAAGACATCAATTTAATGACACGGTTCAGAAAGTGTTTAGGGATTTGGAGCTGTGTTTTATCTTTCAATCCATCAAAAGCTATACGTGCAAGTATAGTCAAGCTTATATCGATTGATTGATAGGGATGATAGATGTTGCCACCGAAAACAGATTTTCTCACGAAAAATCGAATGCCAGTCAAACTCTGATAATGGAAACAAAACAATTTAATTACTATCACATCAGCGTCCAAAGTTGTGAATAAAGTTGAGCCAAACCAAACATCGCCCTTGTTGATTGAAAAAATTAATTTTTTGTTCCATACAGCCAACTGTAGATGGGGAAAAAAAGTTTTGATTTTATTGTTCAAAAATGATTCGATCCAAATAATATAACAGTTTGGGAAACTAATTTCATACATTCAATTAATTATTAAAATTAATTATTATACGATCGAGTAAAATCATAACTCATATATTATAATTACAGTTTATTGTCATATTTTTAATATTAAATTTTGTGTTTTGATGGATGTATATTTAAAATGTGACATTAAATTCATTGTTCGTGTTAAATATTAATTCGTCAAAGAAGTTGACGAAATTGTTAACATTTCTTACAGTTATCACAAGTGGTCTGTGAAAAATAAATTGATTATGGATATCATGAATAACATGGCATGATTAATTTATTCGTCACGACCTGAAAAAACACATCAGTTTATAAAAGTCGCTAGCAGCTTGATCGTGAATGAATAATTTGGTTTAATCGAATCAGAATCGAAATAAACGTGGGATGAAAATTTAAGTAATAATTTACAGACTTATAAATCAGATTAATTGTATCATAAAAAATCTTTTTTTTTTTTTTTTTCTAAAATGGCTCAGTCTCGTAAATGGATAACAATGTTTTGAAAAGCACTCGTAAAATAATTCGTGGATGTTCAAATTGTAATGGGTAGTAACTTTGAGTATCCTGTTATTATGATGTTTCAATTTTATGCGATATTATGACCACACCGAACTGATACGAGCTTGTTTTTTTTTCTTCAGGGGGGTATTAAATTGTCATCGACAGAGAGAAATATAACACAGTCACGTAAAAGCAATAGCGTATTTATTTTACACGAGCTTATTAACAATATTAACTGCTATGTTTCGTGCCATAGTTCAGCAACATCTGCAACCAATAACATGATTTAACTTACAAAATTAACTCAATTACTGTAACGCTAGCGTCGACAGTTTTCTCGTACAGCAATAATTCGCAATGATTATAAACAAGACTCGGTGAAAATTCTGATTTATTAATTTGGGATTGGATTAAGGTTATAATTACCAAAGGTTGCGCAGAATTATCCGAAAACTTGTGTTTCGAGAAAGAGAGCGGATTTGAAATTCCGCCATGAAGAAATGGGAATTGTATTGCATCCAAAAGTTTAATTGCTCGTCGCGGAAAGTATGCGCCAACAAATAAATTGTTCACAACAAAACTTTTGACTTTAGTTAACAACGTAATAATAATAATTGAAAATCATCGGAAATTGATGCTGAGGGCTTTGAAGTTTATGAATAATAATGATCCATCATTTATTAATTATTTGTCGGGAATGAAACTTGTTTAATGGTGAAAATTATTTTTCATTACAAAAAGTATTTCGAGACGTACGAGGAACGCGCGGATGGGTTCTCGAAATTCAATAAATAAAGTTTCCAAACTAGTGTCCTGAAAATATAGTTTCAGATTAATTATACTCTTGATAAGGCAATCGTATACTTACGGATTAATTTTCAGTCCAGGTATATAATGTGTGAATTTTGTATGCACGTCTGCCAAAACGAAATTAGATCACGTAGTTGATATATTTACATATTTGGTTTAATGAAGATGAATGAATTACTGAAATATTTCATATGGATTAGCGGTCAAAAGGCAATTTCTTTTACCAAGTTTGTTAAATACAAAGTCGTTCTAATTTGAAATCAAAATTACAAAATTTACATTCAGAAATTTAGTACCACGCAAATAAACGTTTTAAAAGAAGAAAAATTAGTCCGGAATGAGATTCGATCGTTTATTTCTCGATGATCCAAGATAATTTTTCAAGGCATTATTTTATTTCACGAGAAATTTGAATGAAAATCGTATCATCTCAAATGGCTCGTTCTTAATCTAAGACGAAATTCAGGTATGGCTTTTATTTGCTGTAGCGCCGAATTGGAGCAACGCAATTATGCAAATTAATAAGAGATAAAGCTTTGTTTTAATGAACTGGTAAGAGTAATTTTTCTTGTTATAAAATACGGTATCGCACATTCGCCGACTTGAGAAATGCCAAATGGCCCGACCTAATTTTTGATAATTAAAACACTCCTGAAATATAACATTTCATTAAGAAAGTCCATCTCTTGTGGAACCAGAGAATTATCCCTGAATGAGTTCATGGCAGTTTCAACTCCCAGGTGAAATTTTTTTTATCCTCTCGAAAACTCAACTTTAGCTCGAATCGAACGATCAATTATTCAAGAAAATAAAAATAAATCAAAACCACACATTTCGCCCGCGCGCCATCGAGGAGGATAACAAGCCGAGGCACATATTATTTTAAAGCGCCATAAAACTGGACAAACGTCATTTTCCGGTGGAAACCACCGGCCCCCAAATCAAACGTGTCCAGTGAAAATGTCCCAACCCCTCGGCGTATAACGGCGTCCCATGAATTAATCTCCGGGCGTAAAACGAATGTACACCATAACCGTTGATTGAGTCATAAAAAAGGCGCGTAACAAAATTAGCCCCAATTAAGCATCGAGCAGCGGGGATCGATTTCTTTCTGGCGTGACGGTTTCTTAATCGCGACCGATCTACGCACGCGAATGCCACATAACTCGGTTGTCCCGAATTAGGCCGCTGTGTGTTGGCAAACTGCATTAATCGTTCTCAAAATTGATCGCCCTCGTATCTGAGGGCCGGGGACTTCCTCTCGGACACGCCTAACCATTTCGTTGCGCTGTCTTTTCGCTTTTCCTAAATACATCCCTCGCGTCGCACAATTACTATCGCTTTTCTTCCCCTTTTATTTTCTTCTTCCTTTCTTCCCTTCGCTGACATAAAAAATCGCTATTTTTCACTCGAAAATAAGAGTTCGGTTTTTGGTTAACTCTAATCAAACTGATTCATCCCAATTTAATCAAATTAAACATGAATTATCCTACACGGACGAATATATATTTTCAAATATATTTTACGTATATTTTCTATATTTAAAATATACCCGTATATATTTTTTACATAAGTCATTTATAAATCATTCATAAAGCGGCGATACATTATATAAATAAAATATCGAAAAATATATTTCATTAATTTGAAAAATATCAAATTCCAATATATGTTTACACGGATATTTTTGTCCCTGTGGATTGTTGTAAATGTTTCATAATTGCACAAAAAAGTCATAATTATTTAGCTTAATTTCATAACTTTCCAACATACCATTGCAAACGAAAAAAATTATAATAAAAAATTTAATTATGCTATTCATAAAAACAATTATGAATTTCCGTTTACCAACATATTCATGATTAAATGTTTTTATTATGAATTTCCACGTTCGTAGTTCGTTATTAGGCTGGCAAGTTATAAAATATAACAATACAAATTAAAAACTGTTTTCATAATTCAAGCATTAGTTATGAAAAATTAAAAAACAATTCAACTTCAACCAGGGAAAACAAAAAAAAAGTTCAATCAACAAAGTAAATTTTTCTCAGTGTTGCTTCCTTGTTTTCCTCTTTTCTTCGGCTCCCACCGATTTTTGCAAGTGGGGTCTAGCCACGACGGGTTATAAATTTGCGGGTCTTGCTTGCACTTGGTGCGTCGAAAATCCGGATCCTCGCAACCCCCGGGTGCGACCCATCCATTTGATCCATTTGATCCCGCTTTATCTTGTCCATATAATCCGGGCGCGCGTAATGCCTACTTTCCCCTTGTCCCGGTGCCTTGAGCGCGGCGCAAATTAAATAGTGCTTTATGCGCTCTCGCACCCTATGTGAAAAGTGAGTGCTTAATGCATCCGAAAAAGCAATACGCCCGAGCCGCCGAAAAGACCAACGACTCGCGTGACAATGCCGTTTTAGTTCTCTCTCGGTTGCCCTGCCAGCGATACTGCTCTGTACTATATGTAAGTGTCGGACTCTCGTTTTCGCCCCCTCTGTTCTTTTTCCCCCTTGCTTTCTTCCTCCTCGTCGCACTTGATTGCATGAAATATTTTGCTCCAAATCGGCTGGGCGTTTTACAACCTGAAACCCTGTAATTTCCTACTGTTATCCTTGAAACGATTTTTGTGGTGCTTTTATACTTTCCTGTGATTTTTTTTTGTTTTTGGTCTTCTAAAATTGTCTATTTTTGTGCTATGATGAAAAAGATGAAAAAGTCAGATTCAATTGAATCAGAATCACATATAATGGCAATATGCAAAATCCATCGGATTGATAAATAATGAAATAAATAAATAATAAAATAGAATGTTCTAGTTATTACTTGCGATGAAAATATTTTATCATTTTAATTTAATTTCATACGTTCTGTTACATTTTGTCGGTTTATAATCATCTCAAAATTATATCTCAGAGAAGTTTACTTTTAATTTTGATTTTATCAGTAAAATTTTGGAGGAGCTGAGAATCTCTCAATATAATAATCGTATGTTTTTTCATCGTTTCAAATCCGTCTAGGATTTCTCTCTAGAAATGATTTTGTCGAAAATTTATTCCGAATTCATTAAAAACGTAATAGTTGAGTTGGATTTCCTTTTTTTTTTTTTTTTTTTTTGTTTTTTTGTTTAGAAGTATA